>JAVSBS010016054.1:32671-48916 GCA_033124195.1 Coracias cyanogaster
AACCTCTCTTGCAAACTAATACATTATCTTAATGGCAAGTTGGGCTTTTTCACTTTGGCTACACTTACATGCACAGAATTGACTTTCTGTGATGGCCAGCTAGAGCCTTTCAGCAATTAACTGAAAGGTTAGTGTAAGAAGAGCAGAATCCTTTTTCTTTATGAATCCTTTCACAGGTATGGGCTATCTCATTAGTTATCTTTGTTATTTGACAGTCGTGGAAAGTGTCATGAGGTCTGAATAATGGCAATTACTACTCACCTTGTTCTTTGTGCCTTAACTCAAATGCCTTTAGGTATTTTGCAAATCCTAAGATAAAAACTGATATGAAAACAATATCCCCGAGATAATGGAAACAAATGTTCTGTATGACATGTTTTATTAGTGAGGTGCTCAGATAACACAGTGATTGGTGCCTGGTTAGAGAGATGGGGCTTTATTCTTTTTCTCTGATCCTTATAAATTGGTTCTTATATTTTGAAAACTGATTTCACATCCAGTAAGGGTGCTCAAACTGGAAACTTGAGAGAAGTTGCACTATTCCAGTGCCACAAAGACATGCAAAATGAAGAAGAGCAGTGAGCGGTAAACTGAACTTACCATGAGGAATAGGAAATAGCATACAAAGCCTAGACCAGCTATGGGCTGAAAACATCCTGTTCAGGTGACTGAGCAGTTGTCTGAGGTGTCTGTTTCTGGGCTGCAGGACCCACCAGCCTTTGGTGATCAGGGCTATGCTTCAGCCTTTGGGCTATTCGCTTTGGCCATCAGCAGCAGCAGGAGCCTCTGGGTCTGCAGCCCTGCAGTGTCATGGTGCTGACAGTGATCCTGAGGCTATGCATAGGAACCATCCTGGCGGCTGCAGAAAGGGAAGGGAGAAATCAACACTAACACTAACACACAGGCCAAGTCTGATGTCTGGCCAAGTTTGGTATCTGCAGTCCCAAATCAGAGCACTCTATGCAAATATGGATATTGTTTCAAGGCCAAATATTAATTGCTGGTATTACTTATGAGCATACCATTCAAGTTAGCATTATGGTGAGAGTTAGCTTGATCTCAGGTCGAATGTCTTTGCCTTTCTTCTCCATCCAGCTTTGGAATGCATCTCTACAAACAGTGTTTCTCTTTTGAATTTGGGTTAATCTTTGGAGTGACATAACAAAATGAGGAAACCACCTTTTAATATTCCTGCTTAATGCTTACTTTTCTCTCTAGACTAGAAACAATGTTATACTCACCCCACTTTTTCCTTTCCCTATTCCCAAAGAAGAGTAGCCTCTAAATCTGTGGTTGCAAATCCAAATCTGAGATCTACAAGGTCTTTTCATGACCAGGCAACAGTTGGAGAAACTCCATGTTGCACGAAGATGCAAATTTTCTTTCATCCACAAGATTTAATAGCCTGAAGATATCCATGTTAGGTCAACAGTAGTTAAAATGTTAGAACCTTTATCGGTTTTACTTTTGGTGAAACATTCAGTGATCTCAACCTAAGGTGGGGGGGTGGGAGGGGGGACAAAAAACTACATCTCAAGTTCTAAAATTACAACTGGAGATTAGAACTATGATGTAGCTATGTTGTTTGGTTTTTCTTAAATTTGGTGTCAAATTAAAAAAAATACTTGTGTTGAACAGAAATATTCATAATTTCAGTAAGAAAAAAACCCTTTTTTTTAATCAGCATACAACATTTAATTCAAGCAGAGTGACATGTTTTCAGAGGTCATACCATTGAACTTCAGGCATCTGAGAGACGTCTAATTTATTTGGCTTATAGGCTTGTCTATACAGGCCTTCTAATCAAAACCTGAAATTTGGGTCAACTCCTGAAGGAGTTGTCTTTCTGGGTTAGCTATGTTGAGGTTTATGAACCCTCAGTGCTGACTAGCACTGGAGTACCCCAAATTTACCTGGCCAAAAACATGCTTCTAAGACTTTTATTCCAATTATTTGACCTTTTTTTCATCCTTTTCTAACAATTTGGTTGAAGGCAAAACCAAACTCTGGTAGTTCAGAAATACTGATATACAATATTTCCATTTTTCTTCATTTTCCTCTTCTCTCTATTCTTCTGGATAAAATTATTTGCTGTATTTGAAGAAATCTGTGAAGGGCTTGGTGTTGTCTTGGGACAGACAGTGTTTTCTAAAAAAGTAACCATTCTGCTGAAAAAACCTTCAAAGTTAAAGCCAGTTATAGATTAAAGCAGATAGCTTCTCTTTTTCCATAGTCTTTGGATAAACACAAATTCCAGTGTCTCAGGCTGTTTACTTGGCATCTTTCACCAGTGTGTAATTCAGACAGCATATGAATAATGTTTCAGATAAACAGAGGACTATCTTCCCCCCTTTAAGATGCTGACTCTACCTTCCTCAATCTCCTTCTGCCGATATCCTCTAGGGGAAGAGAGTTGAGTGTATTAATGACAAAATGGCAAACATGCAAACTCCCTCAAGGAGCACTTAAAAAGCTGCTTCGTCATAGCAGTGTGACATGAACATAAATAGGGGATTGTTCTTTTACTTCAGATTCCAAGCAGCCATCGACTTTATTGCATATTTTCACCTATGTGAGTTACAAATTAGTGACAAATATGTTTGAAAGCTAGTCATTACCTCAGTCAGTCAATTATTCAAAAGATGTATCAGGGTGATTAGTTGCTCTCAGTTAATTATAGGAACAATAATTAGCTAATAAGGGAATACCATCATTCATATAATACTGATTTTCATTGTTTTAGAGACAGTAATTTTTTTAAGTCCCTTGAATCTATATATTGAGAAAACACCCAAGATGACTTTAAAAACAATTTTATCAAGTTGCAGGAAGTGCTTCCAGCTCTTTTGGCCAAACTTGTACTTCTGCCATCTTCTAAGCACTGGGTTCTGTTGAAAATTAATGGATGTATCTTCAAATGTAGCCTTAGTAGTGAACTGCTTTGAGAAGGTTGTGTCACATAGAAGATTGGACAGCTTGCTGCTTTTAATTACTTCACCCATGGACAAATCTAAACTGATGCCAAACACTGCAAAAGAAAGATGAGTATGTCAAAGACATTATATCTCATTCCTACAAAGACACATTTTGCTCTGAAATTACAGATGCAAGGCCACAGAATTTCATATTTCTCCCTTAAATTAGCAGCTGAGGGATAATGCATGGTTCAGGCATTTTGTTTAAACAAGATTCTGCCTGTTATGTTCCTTATATTTGCACTTCTTTTTCAGGACCTTCAGCCCCAACTTTTTAAACCTTGACAGCTTAGTCACATTCCCAAGTTCTAAAAATGCAGAGAAAAAGCCCATATGCTCACAAGTAAATAGGGACCTAACTCACCGTGACACCCCAAGATGTGTTAGCAAGTCCAGTCTAGTGCATCTGGCTTACATTCCCAGAGTCAAGCTAAGGTCAATAATCCAGCATTTGGTGGTGAAGCCACTAGATATGCTTTGCATGACCAGGGTGGATAAGTCTGAAAGAAGCTAAGAGTTTTCCAATAGCTAAGAGGATGACTGTAAGGCTAAGAGTAGAGTTCCCTACTTGGGGTTAAAAAGAGCAGTTCTACATTTTCTCATCTCCGCAGGCCATACTTGCCTGACCATGGCTAGCTGGCACAGGCAGCTAAACCACCAAAAGTCTGATCCCACAAAACCACACAGGGGGAGGGGAGTACAGCCCTTCAAAGACAGGGGGAGTGGGTCAATGGGATCATTGCTTCCATCTGCTGTGAGCTGCTACTTCTGCTTGCCCGTATTGTCCATCTGAGCCATAAGCACAGGCTATTTCACCTTTATAGAGAGACTGAAAACTCTTCAGCCACTCCAAGTAAGATAATAATCTCAGTGTAATAAACTTCTACTACTGCTTACCTCTAGTATATAATCAAAAGAGATCTTGAGGGGTCATCTTTGTAGACACCCGCAGGCTTTTCCTAACTCCCCTACCTGGTGAATGCCCTAAATGCTTTTATCACATGCCAGAGACAAACTTTTAGAAGACTCCTTCTTCCCACTTCTCCTGATATTTTAAAAACCATCTGATTATCTAAGGCTTTTGTTTCTAATTTTTTGCATTTTCATTTCACCTCTATCTTTACTCTGAAAGTCTCTATTGATTCCTGCTCCACTTCTAGCTGCCCTGGGCAAAAATGGCATTAACATATCACTAATAAACTTCATTTATTTATTTAAAATAATAATGATTTTAAAAGGTTATTAAAGCCCAGTTAAAGCTCAGTAGACTGCTATCATCTACTGTCTATTATCTACTATTATCTACTATCATCATGGAGAGATTCCAACTGGACTCCAGAAGAAAATTTTTCACCATGAGAATAATTAGACATTGCAATAATCTCCCAAGGGAAGTGGTGGATTCCTCTACACTGGACAGTTTTAAGATTCAACTTGATAGGGTTCTGGGCCATGTCATTTAAACTATATTTTTGCCTTGAACGGTTGGACTAGATGATCCTTGAAGTCCCTTCCAACCTGGTATTCTATCATTCTGTGACTCTATGACCTTTAACTTAGCATAGTCTAGTAGTCAAAACAATAGAATGGAAGCCAGGAAAAACTACATCTGACAAAAATTCTCTCAGAAAATAATGTAAGCTTTGTATCACAGCCTCTTTATATGTGATGTAGGATTTATACCTGACAAGGTGTTGTGAAACACCTATATATGGTATGCGTTATTTTGCAGCTCTCCATTTCCTTATCATAGCTCTTAAATACTAGTTACGTGACTTGGACTCACAGCTTTGGCAAGCTCCCTTACATGCTTTCCAAACAAAACCACCCTTCATTATCTGTTTTTCTTTCTTTGTTTGACTGGATAAATAAAAAAGGTTAGAGGAACATAGAAATCCTGTTGTATTGAACTTATGGTACCTAGTCCTGTTAATGCTTTAATCATCAAAAACATAGTTATATGTAGTTTTCAAACTGTTTTTAAAGAGCTCTCCTCTGAATAGTGAGAGAAGTAAGCGCTCTTGAACATTCAAAACAATGTTCTTCAATGCACAGATCAAACTATAGCATTTCACTTGTTTCTTTGCAAAAATATGTGAAGGTCTGCAAGTTTCACCTGTATATAACACTGCAGAAAGGTGAAGATTTTAGGATGGATTTATCTGAGCATTTCTGATTATTTTGTCTGGATGTATGTGACACACTCTAGCCAAATCACACCACCTCTGATTTCTCATTACTGCTGTTGTTTCTTTGCAAGACAGCTGCAGAGCTCCTTCTTGTATCCAGTATTAGAAAAGGTCCCACTCTCCCTGGTGCAATTTCACATAATAATCTGATAGATATTTTGTCCTTTCCTGATCTCTGCTGCCTTCCCTGGATCTTCCTTATAGTTAAATTTGAACAGCTTCCAACCCATCCATCAGGCCTTTTTCTCTCTCTGTTGTGAATTTTTTTCCCTGTTTTCTTCTACTTTTAAAAATAATCTTCTATTTCATGCAGCAAGCGTGGAAGGAAACTGAGGAAAGTAGTAGTCCAGAGAGGCATTACTGCTGCTGAAAGGAGAAGGTAAAATAGATGTCACTAAAGAGAAGGACTGAGATAGATGCTGTGAGTGGATACATCACCACCTCTGGTATTTGGCTGATGAAAGGGTCAAGAACAGGATGATAAACTGTGGCAGCCACAACAATGACAGAAAAGGCTACAATAGGAGGGAAAAAGACTAAAATAATTCTTCTGGAAGATGATGCATGAGGGATATGGACAAATAGGGATAGTCACAACCAAATACACCCCTATTGCCATTCCATTTTTACAGCTCTTCAAAGAAAGTCCTTGCTGGACCTACAATGATGAAACTCAGCAGCTTCTTTGTAGCTTCACAAAAGTCCCTTTTGAGGCCAAATTTACCATCTCCTCACACTCCTTCTTGCTGGTACATGCCTGAGGCAGGAGTAAATAATCTCTGAGTAAACTCAAAGCTCTTGCTGTGCTGTGCACTCGCTGTGTTTTCTAGCCACGTGGCCAGGCTCTGTGCCTATGCATGACCAAAGACCTCCATCTGCCTCACCTGCACTGCCTGTAGTGCTGCAGAATGGACATCAGACACCTGGGGCACCCTGAGATCCTTCCTCAGAGGCCAAACATTGTCTGCTGAAAAGACACATGGGTTTTCTAGGGAAGCCTGAAGAGGAAGTAGTGAGTCTTGGACATGCCTTCACATCACTGCAGCCCTGAAAATTGTGGACATAGCCTGTTTCACCAGTGCAGAGCATTGGCAGGGAACTACTGACACTCTGAAGGACAACAGGAGCCCACAGGTGTTTTAAGAAATTAACCAAATAAACTTTGAAACCTTGAAACCTCTTATTTGGGCATCATTGCTTGTAGAAGACATCCAGCTTACCCAGGACTGGAAAGAGTAGTCACTTGTCACCCATCTACACCTAGAAAGGTCTAAGATGTTGAATCCTATAGTCTCTGAGAGTTGAAGTCTGTGCTGGAAGAACATGTCCAGCTTTGGCATAAAGCAGAGTCCCAGGGAAATACACTGTGGGAGGGGGCTGCCGGTACTGATAGACGGTCAAAGGCTGAGGAGGGGAATAAGAAGAGCATTTCAGTGAGGAAATACTCAGACTTGTCGTTATAGTGATTCAGTGGGATTTGAATTGACAGCATATTCTGAGCTCTTTCTGAGGATTACTCTGAGCATTACTCTTGCATAGGAACTGTGACCTGGAAAAGGCTGGTCCTACTCACTGATCTTGTTGTTCTTTGCCCAGTTCTTTAAAACTTTACACCTGTATGACTGAATGAATCATTCATTTCTTTTTCTGGAAAGGCCTAGCTTATGCTGGAAAGCAGGAGCAATGCAAATGTTATTGGATCAATCCGATTTAATTACTTCTTGTAATTTTGGATTTAATATTATTGCTAAGAATTTAGAGAAGTATTCTGAATTACTTTTCCTTTTTCTTTTTTTGCTGTGCTAAGTTTTGTCACAGCAGACACTGGAAAGCACTAATTTTGCCCCTTTCTCCCAAAAACTACAGCAAAAAAATGTAACTTATTTTAAATGCATTTCTTGTGTTTTGTCAGAAACAACTTTTTTCCTCTTCAGATGTATATACAATTACATACAAACCCCCATGCAGTTAGGATGGACTAGACAAATACACCATAAATCCGATCCTTCTTGGATATTAGAACAGACTCTCCAGTAAAAAGAAAAGATAATAAGGAAAGTGTGTGACATTAGGAACTGAACAAACAAAACTCTGCCATGCTGAAAGAGTGAGGAAAAAGCAAGTCAAAGATCTTGAAATCTCCCCTAATTGTCAAAACCCTTCTATGCCACCACGATACTGCAGCACCGTGAGGAGACACATCCTCCCTAAAGCACTCAGCATACAAACAATTCAGTCTATTTCAGATCAAAGCAAATAACCTGATTTATCCTAGAAAACTACCCAAACCCCAGAATATTTCATAGTAAGCACATGTCATCTGCTTTCTCTTAGAAGCACAATGAAAGAGGCAGGAAAAAGAGGAAATTTTTTACCATTTTTCAGGGAAGAACTGTATAAAATGAGAAGACAACTCACAGGCTTGCTCTGCAAGAACATTTTCCTCTGACAGAGAGATAAGAACATACTGTAAGTGCTCCTGGTCCCTGCTGCTGTGACCTAGTGGATAGCAAATGACTAGTACTCCTCCATATCATTATGGTGTGCACTTGCACAGCAAAGGACAGGCTAGGTCCCTCAGCTCAGGGGATGGAGCAAGCATTTCTGCTTAATTCCTGGGTTCCAGAATTTCCTCAGCCTTAGTTCAGTTTTGTATGGCAAAGCAAATGTGTATTTTTCCAATACAGGACATTTCCTATCTTGAAGCTTGTCTAGAAAAATTTCAGCAAGCTCAGTGAGCACAAGACACCTCTGAAGCCCATTCAGTAGCATTCATGTGTTTCTCCATGCTATTTAATTTACTGCTGATGTTTTAGACATCCCAGAAATATTTCTGTATGTTGATAAATTTTGGTGGTTGTAATGATTACTGTCTGCTGGACAAAAGGTGTGTCTATAAAGTGCTATATATTTTTGTGTAGGTAGCTGTGTATAGGTGCAGCCACAGGCATTCAATAATCATAAAAGAGTATGAATGCTGAATTCAGACCCAATGCGCCTATTGATTAAAATGCCAATAACATCTATGTATTGTAAAAATTAGGGGTATGTTGCAAGATTATATACAGAGCATACAAGTAAATGACTTGCTTAGACTATTATCCGTGGTGAAAGTAGTTCACATAATTGTTCTGTCAAGTAAGCTTTTTACATCACAAGTTAGAAAAATGTGAAGAAACCTGTTAACCCCCCTAGTCTGACCTGTTCCTGTCAGAACTATCTTTAGTTGGAACTTCAGCAGCCACAAACTGCATAAAGTCTACGCCCCCTTTCTAACATTATTATCCCCCGTGCTGTTTTAATTTATGTGTTTAATTTTGGTGTGCTGGGTGCAATATGGCTAATTGCTTGAGAACTGTGCAACCTTACAAGTGAAATTTTGGTTTTATAATTTGTAGCACATCAAGTGTAATACTCTACATTTAATTTCTCAAAAAGATAATTGTGCTAATAGAATTATGTGAATAAAAATTCACACTTTATGCAGGATAATGTCCTCTACCTTTTAATTTATACTAATTTAGGTCTGTAAGGAATTTTTAATAAGCTTTGCCAACCCAGGGCCAGGAAGGGCTAGAGAGAAGCAAAGAACTGACAGGTCTTAAATGGGACAAAAAGACTTCAGAGGTCTTTATAGCAAAAGCTGTCAGAAGTGGTGCAGGTATTGGATCTGGATAGATGCTGCAAGATGGAGTAGCCAGCCCTGGTCATGTGGGAGGATGTGGTCTTGCTATGTTTAGCTTAAGGTGGAAAAATGAGGAAAACTAAAGAAGGAAGAAGAGATGCAGCTGAGCAACTGCACTACACGCAAGCATGGCTTGCAAGATGCAAGCCTTCATGCAGACAACCCATCACCTCCCCAAAAGGCGTGGCACCTAAGATGGACTGGCACCTTGTGAGACTGACCCTGGAGGAGCTAGCACCCAAAGTGACAGGGCACCTGGCCTCTTCCAGCAGCCTGTAGAGGCAGCTGGATGGAAAGCACAATGGCAAGAGAGAAACAGTACCTCCGTCAGCACCAAGGAAATGCAATTTATTTTTAGGGGCATCCAGTTACGCATGAGGGCTTGGAATTGGCTCAAGTGAAGTAAGGCATCATGCATACTGTTCGCTGATGCCCAGACACCCTCCATGCCAGACAAACTCTGTTTCAGCATTTGAGCAGTGTCCATAATAGAATTTCTGACTGATAATCAAGGTTTTGGAGCTGGGAGGGGCCATACAAAGGCTAAGATACCCAGGCGGT
This sequence comes from Coracias cyanogaster, assembly GCA_033124195.1. Lineage (NCBI taxonomy): Eukaryota > Metazoa > Chordata > Aves > Coraciiformes > Coraciidae > Coracias > Coracias cyanogaster. The sequence continues at coordinate 42,082 of JAVSBS010016054.1, forward strand.
CTGCTGTAGCCCAGCATGGGCTAGGATCTCCCAGCATAGACCAAGGTCTCATCCCACAATATCCATCCTGGGTGATGGACTTTCAAACCATTCCATGTCCCCAAGACCTCTTCAGACAGCTGAAGTACCCCAAGAGGTGCCTCAGGGCCTTTGCTTTCCAAGGATGGCCACCACATCAATTTTGCTGGAGATGTTAAGATTCTGGCTGCATTCATCAACTCTTTGCTTGCAACTGGCAAAGTCATGCCTTTGGCTAACCCAGTTTGCATTCATTCTATAGGAGCCCTATGCAAATGAGGTATTAAAGTAGTGTATCACTGTTTTCTGTACATATTTTGGAAAAAATCAATTATCAATGTGTGTGACACATGTGTGTGATATCTTTCTCTTCCCACAGTAAACTTCCATCCCCTGTCTCTTGCATGCGTTGCTCCATGAAAGGCTGGCTGCTGGTCTCTGCGAACTTTTAAACACACTGAAATCTCATGCAGCAGTATGCAGTTACTGCTTTCAAAATTGCGCTGCTGGGGGTTTCCAATGTTGATTATTGCATTTGTAGTAATTCCCTAGCCTTGGAATGAGGAAACTATCGCAAATCCTTTGTGAACTGCTCAAACAGGGAAGTATGATAAATGAAAGTTTCTAAAGGTGGTGACTTTCATATCAGATTAATATAAAATGCCATGATTAATGCCTAGACTGTCAATTCATGTTTTCTCCCTTAATTATTTCAGGACTTCTTTTTACATGCTGTAAGTATATTTATAGGTGATAAAAGAGCAGGATCGGCATCCTAAGAGTTTGAAAAACTATGTATCCATTGAAAGGGTGTACTTATGAGCACCAGGTTTTGCAAAACTCCTCTGTGTTTCTTCCCATGACCAAAGCACTTGTCTTCCTTCTCCCTCCTCACTAAGTTAATCATGCACAGGTCTGGTGATTTCAAGGTCACATATAAGGAGATACATTTTGCAGTGTCTTCTTTTTGTGAGAAAAGCAGGGGTACTGAGGTCAAGCCTATTCATTTCACAAATGCTGGCCAATATTAATATCTGAATACTTTCTTGATTTCCTCTTTTAGGTACAGGAAATAGCTTTAATATCTTGGATACCACAATGTGGTAGCTATTGCCTTTTAATGTTGATCCCTACAGGCCATCAATCCCTAACTAGTGTTACTACTTACTGAAACAGAAATGGTTTCAAACAGAGATTTATAGCTAAAAGATTCCCTGTCTTATGACTAGTTTCTCAATGTATAGTTCCACTTTATTTTTTAAATTCCTTGGGCAATCGACCACCACTGATTTTCAGGTAGAACCCTTCAATGATTTGATTAAGGAGTACTTAAAATATTATTGGATGATATAGCCTCATAGTTTTATGGAGTTGAATTACTTAATGGTGTGAGAACATACATATTTTTTGAGACTTGCTCTTTTGTTTTGTTTTGTTTTCCTTTGATAGCTTTAAATACAAAGTGCCTTATAACTGGGGAAGTGAGAACAAGCTTATATGAAATAAAAATTGCTATGGATCTTCACTGAAAACACATATGGAGGCTATTTTTGCTCTCATTGCTGAGTTTTGCAGAATAAACAGATTACAATAAACAGAATACAAAGAGGTGATAGCATTATTATTATTATTTATACAGCACCATAAATGTGCATTCTGCTTAACAGACAAATAAAAGACATCTCAGGAGATCACTACAAGTTCAATTTCAGCACAAAGTACAACTTTCTCCTGAACACTGGCTTTTTTTCTCAGTTGCAAAGAAGAAATGTTTCGGACTAGAGTGCATTAAACTGAGGAACTCAAATCCTTATCTAGACTCACTGCTTAAAAGTACAGGCCAAAACTCAGATGAAAATCCTCCCAACTGCAGTGGAGGCCAGAGCTGACCCAACATTACCATCAAAGTTGCTGGAGTCCAGGAGTGCCCTGAACTTTTGAAAATTAAGATTTTTCACATTTTAAAGGTGGTGTCTCCCTGTAGGTCATAACACCTTAGAAAAATTGTTGCAACATATCAAACCCTGCATTAAGCACAGCACTCACTTTCAACCAAAGCCTTAACCTTTAAAAAAATTTTATTCTTTATTTTTTCAAAAAGCATAAACACTGAGGTGGCCTAGGCCTAGAGAAGCTCTGTAAGGAAGGAAAGCTTTGGAGTTTGAAATTATTTAGAAACCCCAGTTGGAGCACTGATCTGAGTGATGAAAGACAACTGTGTAAGCCTATCTCGCAAGGTGCTGAGAAGATGTATGCCCACTGCTGTTGCTCATTCAGATGAGCTGGGAGCCATGGGAGTGAAGGACCCACTCTTGAGGAACAAAATATTCAAAATTAACAGTTTCAAAGGAAAGTCACTGAAAATATTAACCAGGTAACACAACAAAGTAAGTAAAAATACTAATTAAGTGCCTGTCTAGTATAATGTTTATGTATTTCAGAGGGAGGAAAGAATGTCAGAAACATTTGTAAATTGCAAGGCAAAAAGAAACACTGGCAGGTGCCAAGTCCCTTAGGGATAAATCACAGCCAAACTTTGGATGTTAAGTCAGGAAGGAACATGGATTTCTGTGTATCTGCAACTAAGATCTTTGGCAAGATGCAAAGTTTTTGTGTGCCAGAGGGACACATCCTCAAAGCAAAGACTTTCTTTAATTGCTTGATTGTTAATGTAAATCCACATTAATACAAATGTGGCAAGCAGATTTATCTTAATTTAATCTGTGGGCAAACTGGGTCGTTTTCTAGATAGTTTTTCCCCTGATGAAAAGAAACAACTTTAGAGTGCAGTTTGTCTCATCTTGAAGCCAACAAGTGATCAAATGAATTGCGTGAAGATGTCTCCCTCTCTTCTGCCACTGTTGGGGCACCAAATACTTACTGCGTCAACAAGCAATGAGAAACAGTGCCCCAATAAGAATATCACCCTAAGCATTCCGCTTTCTATCCTTACACAAATATAAATGCAAATCAAAACCTTTCCCCTGAATACAAATATGCAGAGCAGGTCCCCAGAGCCACACTTCCTCTGTTTACTTATCTAGATGTCACAGGAATGCTGAGGCATACTGCTGGGATTTTTGTAGCTCTCCTAAACATGAAATAATACTAATATTCACTGTCAATTAGCTAAGGACTCCTGAAATCCCAGCTAAGCAGTGGAGGAGCATAGACTTCAATGTATTCTGTATCTGTACTGGAGAACAGGAGTATTGCCTTTTTCTGTGCAAGTGTTTATTTTGAGCATATGCACCTTCCATGTCCTGATCTCTCCATAAACTGTTAAGCGTAAACAGAGTGTGCTGCATTACAGGCCTGCAAAAAATCTTCCAGAAAGCTGTACTCATCCTTAAGCCATGGACAAAAATTAATTTGTGAAGCCTATAATGAGTGCTTCATTTTCAGTAGGAATATGTAGAAGTCTATTTTTTTTTTAAGAAATGGAATAAAAAAGAGCAAAAGTAAGAGCAAAATTCTTACTTCCAACCAAGTAAGACCTGACACACTTTCAAGAAAACATGAATGGTAACAAAGATGTTCTATCACTGTATTATATTGTCAAGTTGCATAAATTAGTAGACTGGAAATGTGCATCATTGCAGATTGGTAGAGATAATAGGTCTTTGGTTCTTAACTGTATATCCATAACAATTCAGACTGTTTTAGAATCTGGAATTCTTCATTTTCTTTTGGTTTGACCAGGGTTAGGAAATGACCCTACTGAAAATAAATCCTCACTTTTGTGAATTCTGTAGGACTTTTGTTGTCAACCATGGCTGAAGTGGGATTTCACTAATTGTTTAAAACAATAAGAAGCAAATAGCAAAAGGCTGATAGAAAGTTTTATGAAACTACGCAGAAAATTTATCTTCTATGGATTAGAAAGTACTGAAGTCAATTCTGTTGAGTTGGAGCCCACCTTCTGACATACTTTACAGTCCTTCCCAGTGTGATAACTGATTTCAAATATCTCCTGAAAATACTGTGGCATGTCAAACAAAAAAGGGGGGGATCTGGCATACCTGTCTGACATTTATTATTCCAATCCAGTTTCTGAGCAAGTGTTTTTGGACATAGTCCTTTTTCTGACTTGAAAATTAAGATCAGGAAGATTATAAAGCAATTCCAATGAGAGAAATAAAAACTGACCTGGATGTTTTGTTTTGAAAGTTCCAAACAACAAATAGCCTCTAAATCAACAAACAGCCTCTAAAGCTGTTTGAAAGGCTAATACAAAATTTCTGTTTAAGGGCTAAAGGAAATTCCTCTGTTGTCTATGGAAATGGGTTCAACTAGTTTCTCAAGTTCTGTTCTAGCTGGTTTTAAAACTGACTATGTTAGATCTGCTTTACCTTGATAATCCTTTCCCAGACTATCCAAGAAGATGTCTGAGTACTCTGAGGATTCAGAGATAAAAAGAAGTCTCCAAAGTGGTCTTAGTGCTCACTTCAGCTGCCTCTGGCCCCCATCCAGCAAAGCACTTAAATCTGTTCTTCACTTTGAAATTGGCTTGGCGATGTCAACAGGGCTTCTCATGTATCTGCAGTTAAACATCAGAACAAATGATTATTTAGATCTAACCCCTCTGCCTCAAAGCTTGAAATACTCACAGTAGTCACTAGTAAGGGAGGGCCTTGTTTTATGTTTCTGCTGATCACGTTAACAAGTTACTTTTCCCTTTCAACAAATGCTCTGGCATTTGGCTTGCTGCACAATGCTCCAGTTCAGGCTCAAAAGCTTCTCTGGCCCTCCTTCTCAATCTTGCATCTAAACAGTCCCATTCAACCCAATCAAACACTCTCTTGGTATCCACACAGATTTAGTGCAAAAGTCTGTGCCCATTGCTAGGGAGAACTGTCCACCAGTAGAGCCAGCATGGCTTTTACTAAGGAACAATTCCACTCTAGGTTTGCCCCTTGATTTTTCCTATAAATCCTTTTCTCCTTAATAAAGAAACTACTACATGATGAAACAAAGCACAATTTTCTGGTGACCCTTGTTTGAGTAAAAATCTAATAGCTGTCTTGTGAGCTGGGAAACTGCCTTTTCTTTTCTTTTCCTTAGAACTTCATAAAAGCTAATTGGAAAGCAATCATAGCACAGCATTTAATAGATTTTCACATTTCCAACCCAAACCATTCTGTAATTCTGTGATTCTATGATTTCAATAGCAAACACTTTTTTTTCCTGTGTTCCAGAGGCACATCCTGGGCAATTTTCTCCCTTTCACAGAACGTAGGTAGTTTGATCTTGGCTAGAGAGAAGGCTACCATATATCACTTTTACCACCTACTTTAGGTAAGAATGAATGTTTTATATAAGTTCTGAAAATAATTTCTTATGTCACGGAGGATATAACTTAGTTCTAGTACTCAAGATGCTTTAATTAGTTTTCCCTGAGTCTGTTTTCTCAGTTGTCTCACTACAACAGGATCAGTTTTATTACCCTGAAGAAATAATTTGCTCTTATAAAGACCAAGTACTCTGTTCAATAATTTAATAAGTTACATTCCTCTTTAACATTAAAAGGCCTGAGCCAAAGTTCACTGAAAGCAATGGAAAGTCTGCTAGGGACACCAAAGGGCTTTGGATTGTTTTAAGGGAGTATTAGTCTTAAGAAGCATCTGTACTGCAGTTATGTGCAGCAGATCTAACTTGGATATTATTAGAGGTGTAACTACGGTGGTACGGGGCTCTGTGGGGCCAAACCATAAGTATTTATGCAACTCCTTGAGCAGGTAGGGCTTTTTTTAGTCTGAGCCAAGTTTTATGCTGCCATGGTTACATCACAAGAAATACCTGCCCTAGTTAGCTTAAATTTAGCTTATGTATGGTTACACAAGTTGAAGTCACTCCAGTATAGACATATTTACTCTGCCTAGAGGTTTCTTGTGTTACAGTGATATGATTTTTATCCCTTAAATCAGAGATATATCTCTGTCTGGTTTTGCTTCATCACTGTCTGTATCATTCTCCTACTCATCAGTAGTTACGCATAACAGACAGTCTTCTCTAGCTATCTTGTCATTTTCAGCTACTATCTATTTTCTTCTTTCATTACTTGAAAAGGTTTTGATACTCCTCCTTTTTCTGATACATAATTTTTTTCCTAGCCACCTGTGCTTCCCTGGTGGATGTGCTAATAGCAGTAAATTAATCCCTAGGTGAATTATAGCATCATGGAGCACCTTTGTATTGACAACTGAGCCAGAAAAACCCTTCTACCTCAATTTCTTAGAGGATGACTGAAAAAAGCCATGCTAGAACAACATTGATATTAGGCAGTATAGGAACTGTGTTTTGTGCTGAAAGCATTATTTCCCTTCAAGTGATAATCAAGTCTTAAGCTTAACAAATGTGTTTATGTTTTAGAAGTGTCCAGTATGCTTGCTTATCAGTTAGAGAGACCCGATGATCTATTCTAATTTCAGAAGAACAATTAAAATCCCACAATAAACACCTTAAACATTCATTTAATGGGACAGAAAGTCCCTTACCAGGTTCATTGATACTAAACAGGGGAAAATCTATAAGCAATTGTGCTGGGCTAACCGTGGCTGAGTGCCAGGTGCCTGCCAAGCTGCTCTATCACCCCTCTCCCTCCTCAGCAGAGCGAAAAGGGGAAGAAAAATAAGATGGAAAACAAAAGGAGGTTAATAGTAACAGAATCAAAGCCAAGCAAATCCTTGCATGAAAGCAAAGGAAAACAAAGTTTTATTCTTTACTTCCCCTCAGTAAGCGATGTTTGGCCCCTCCCTGGGAAGCAGGGCTCCAAGATGCGTAGCAGTTGCTCTGGAGGACAACAGAATGCCCCCCC
>JAVSBS010016054.1:50683-79630 GCA_033124195.1 Coracias cyanogaster
ATGTTTTTGTTACTGCTGAGCAGCACTTACAAATAGTAAAGCCCTTTTTTGCTTTTCACCCCCATCAGCAGGTTGGCTGGGGGGCACAAGAAGCTGGGAGGGTACACAGCCAGGACAGCTGACCCCAACTGACCAAAAGGATATTCCATACCATATGACATCATGCTCAGCATATAAAGCTGGGGGAAGAAGAAGGAAAGGAGGAGATGTTCAGAGTGATGGTGTTTGTCTTCCCAGGTCCCTGTTGTGCATGATGGAGCCTGGCTTTCCTAGACATGGCTGAGTGCCGGCTTGCCAATGGGAGGTGGTGAATGAATTCCTTGTTTTGCTTTGCTTGCGCATGCAGCTTTACTCAAATACATAACTCTTTATCATAACTTATATAACTGTCTTTATCTCAACCCATGAGTGTTCTTACTTTTACTCTTCCAAGTCTCAGCCCCATTCCACTGGGGTGGGAATGAGTGAGCATCTGGGTGGGGCTTAGTTGCCAGATGGGGTTAAACCATTGGTGTATCAAGCTATATAGTTCCTTCTATGTATGTAAGAATGAGTGTATTACAGTATAACTCTATTAAAGTATCTTTTGCAAAACTTCTCAGATTTTTCAGGGAGTTTTAAAAGCTAATATCAGTGTTGATGTAATATAAAAAGAAAGATTTTGTTCTTACACTTTTTTAAACAAGAAGTGCATGTTTGATATTCTTCATACAATACTGGCATTTAATGAGGTTAAAGGCTGCATAAGGTGTCTGTTTCTTTACTGATAGAAAGCCAGAAGGAGAAATTAGTACCGGGAAAGTACATCACTTGCTTCTTTCAGCATGATCTTTTTGTCTTCAAATCTGAACTCTATTATTTTCATCCTTGCTCTATTGAAATGTGGGGGCAGGGGATACTCAGGTGGCTGGTTATACCTCCAAGCACACTCAGGTGTACTAAAAAGCTTTAGGCGTGAGCTCCTGCAGTGATTCTCTAAATTCTTAAGCTAATCTATTGTCCACCTCCTTTATACTCAATGCTCTGTTCTTCTTTTTCTCTGTTTTCAAGCTGGACAATTCTATTTTCTGCTTCACTAAAATGAGAGTCAAAAGCCTTTGATTTATACCCTCAGTTCTCTCATTTACAGATAGTACCATTACAATGGTTTTTGACTATCCATTCTGTTTTCAGGTAAGGTTAAAAGTGCTCTGGATCTTGACAGCCATGCAGCACCAGTGGGCTCAGGAGAGCTGCAAGAATGAGTCACATGTCCTCCAGCGGCAAGTGGGGAGGAAGTTGTACTCCCTAGCTGCAAGAGGTGGTTTTCACCTCTTTTATTTCAAAACCAAGAGTTATTCCTAGATGTTCTAGCCAACTAAATTGATCAGCAAAGCCACCAGTTTTAGGTCAAGAAGAAAGGAAATATGTTTTGAAGCTCAACAAAATGCATTGCATCCTTTCCAATATGAGGACAACCACACTTCTGTCAGTGTATCTCAAAAGTTTCTTCTCTTCCCTTCACCCTCAGGGCCTGCTGGAAGAAGTTGCTGTTAGCTGAGAAGCCCAGAAGAAAGTGGGCATGTCCCTTTGATTACGCACTCCCTGGCCCACCAACTTCATTCAGCTTGTCGTTCCCTGAAGCATAGAATGCAAGCTGCCCTCTGACAGCAGATATTTATGCCGTAAGTAGAATTGTACAAGTTTCTTACTGCAAAGACGAGAGCCTTTGGTGGACCAGACTTTACTAGCAATGGGCAGCAGAGCATTTGCAGTAAGGGAGGAGTGTCAGGTCGTGTATACAGTGAGGAAATTTCAAAGTGATGCCCAGATCCTACAGTAAGTTGACCCTTTCTGTCTCTGCATGTGTTGTCTTGAGACAGAGATGTATTACTCATGCAGGATTCAGTAGCTCTAAGGTTTTTTTGTTGTTTTGTTTTTTTCCTTTTCTGTTAAGAATAAAAGCAAGAAAGAATAAAAAAATCTCAACAACATTGCTTCCCACTAAGTTTATAAATATAAATGCTAGAAGGATTCAGGTTTCTAGTCTATATTTTTTCCTAGCTAGACTTTTAAACACATTTAGCTATACTCAGAATATAAACCACAGCGGAGAAGATCAAGGGGTTTTATTTCCATTTGCTGACAACCTCTGATTTAAACTCACTGCACAAACAAATATTAAAAAAAATAATTTCCCTGCATTTAAAAGGGTTAAAAGAAGAAGTAAAAGTGGCTAATAATGCTAGCATGTAACAATCCCACATGAGTGCTGATATTTATGCTATACTGAGGTATATGGTGAGAAGGAAAGAAAAGTTTTTAGTGTTTTTGTGTTTCTGAGATTTTTCTTACAACTGACAATCAAGCTGGGAATAAGATGGCAATGTTGCATTCCTTTATGTCCTGCCAGCTGTATGGTACCTCAGGTTAATGCAGCCTACCTCCAGCACACTGCATATATCAGCCCATTTTAGACACAGCTGCCAGAAGTAACGTCAGGAAGCCAAGTGGAAGACCCAGCACAGGAGTACTTCTAGGCTAGCAGTCAGAGAAAAAGGTTTTTCTAAAGATTTTTTTTTTTGAGGAAAATTTATTTTGTAACATCACTGGAGGGCAACAGGAAGGGTCAGAAGTAAAATTAGATAGCAAATTGTTGACAATATGGGGAAAATGCTGCCAGTGGGCTTTGAAGTGGGAAACACTTCTTAAAAGCAGGCCAGATGGAGGTTGATCATTTTGATACTTGCAGAACACAAAATAGACAGATTGCCAATTACTTAAAAAACTGCAGTTTGTCAAATATGAGTTGGAAAATAAGTAAAAGAGAAGTTAGCATTATAGGGGAGTTAAAAGAACAAGTTAGCCTAGCTGTGTGAAAATATCTCGGAAGAGATATTACTTTTAGGCATGTTTTTAACCCCAGATAAAATATTTCAGTTAGCAGTTTTTTCTTGGCCTTATTTTCAAGCTGGATTTGGTAAGGACAATTTTAAGCACTAAGATCATCAACCTATGTTTCAGTCTTTTGCCTTAACTTTAAATCAGATGGCTATTTGTAACAAAGGGAAAGGGATCTCAGATACACTCACTTCCTATGTAATTAGTGCATATAGACAGTTTGATAGAAAGAGAATTCCCTGATGATATCTTCTTGTGGCAGTATGAGCACAAACCATATCAGATGTCAGTGAATCTCTACTAGTGCAGTCTGTGCTGAGAAACAAAGTCAGAGATAAGTAGGTTTTATTCTTTGTGCTGCTTATGCAGTGTTTATATTTTTGCCACAGTCTACTAAATTCAATAGCCAGTATATGGAAAAAGACTCTCCTATTTACAAGAGGACATACCTCAATAAATGAATTTCTTCTTATTATTATTATTTTCTATTTATTTTCAAGCATTTAAAATGCTTGAAAACTTGTTATGGTACAAAGTTTAGTAGGCAGCCAAGGAAGAAATGGCCTGATCCATTTTCGACTGAAGTCAACCACAGCATTTTCTTTCCTCAAATACATCAGGCCACTGTGAATGATATTATATAGAACGTACCCGACGGGTGAGCTTGTAATGTTGGAGATGAGCCATCAAAAAACCTGACTCTATGGGATTTTCATTTTGACCAAAAAGATCAGGCCGGATACCTCCCAACAGCCTAACGGGTAAGCAACAGGAAGACAAATCCTTTTACACACATGGATGGATAGTAGGAAGAAATACATGCTGAGGGGAAAAAAGAGGATCGTTTTGTTATATCTGACAGTCACACAATTATGGATGCATAAACAAGAAAGCTGAGATATTAGTCAAAGACAGATATTGACCAGGGCATCAATCTGACCAAGATCCAGTAGATATTAAAACTATTTTAGACAGTAGTAACAATTAGCAAATGGAGCAGGGGGATGTTTTTACATGCACGTGTGTGTGTGTGTGTGTGAGAGAGAGAGAGAGAGATACATTCAAGAAGTGCCTGACGGGTATCAAACTGCAGGGCAGTTGTTTATGGCTTAGAAAATACTTGGAATAACATTGACAAGAAGCCAGTGGGATTATCCATACAAGCATAATCCTTTGGGCATCACAAACATCTTTGCATAAAGCAAGACCAGCTGGTAAAAAGGAAGAATCATTTTCTCTAATGTTTGAACTTACTAGCCATAAAGAAAGGCTGACTAGAAATGTAAGGCATGACCGTATACAACAGGAGGCAGAGATCAAACAAATGCTGCATATTCTGAATTCCACAGGAAACACCCCTCCAGAGGACACCACTCACAATCTTCAGGGACAGTGCTGATTAAAATGAAATAAGAAAATACAAAGATAGAAGCTGTAGCAGAGAAAGTCAACATATTCTGGTCTGGCTCCTACCAATCAAGTTAGTACATTTCCCCTTATCAGCTGGAAATTCAGTTTTCCTTTAGCAGAGCTGACTACATGCACTTTCTCAATCTACTGCAATGGAAAGTTCGATCACCTCCAGAAAGCAAGATGCAATCCCAGATGAATGATACATTCATACCCCAGATCATTTTAAGAGCACTATTCTACTTGTCTGAGATGCAGCTTTATTGAAATCTTTGTCTCAAGGCATCTTAGGCTCTCAGTGAGGTCTAGGGGGTTAACTAAAAATATAGAGACCATGTGAATATGGTAGATATTTTACAATATCTGTCCTAAGGCTACAAACCACCAGGCTATTCCATCAGGCAAAAATTTAAAAAGAGCCATTAAACTCAGACATCACTGAAGTAAAAAGAGGAAAAACTAAAACTCTTGAAATGTTGATGTGTTCAATAAGATTGGAATGATGCATTTTGCACACTATACTTTTATATACTAAGGCACACAACTAAAAACAGGAAACACAAGGAGAAAAGGGAGGAAGAAAAGACTTGAGGGCCAAAAAAGAGAATAGCTTAGTCTGAGGATCTCAAAAGACACCACGATGAGATCCAGTACACAGAGTTGAAGGAGCTCTTCAAAGTCAGTGTGAGAAAAACACTTTTGTTCCACTCAAGATTATATTCCCCACAAATCTATGATGTATTTTCTCATATACACAGACAAACTGAGTTAGATGTAGGTGGTGTGGGGAGGGGGTATGCATGGCAGACTGACAGCCTTAGCACACCAGTTGGCTAGCAGCAGTTCACTCACCTGCCACTTGCAATATCCTCCTCCCAGGAGGTACTTCACATGAAAGTAAATGAGGTGTTAGCTGACTTAAGCAGTGTAGAGGTCACTGCTGATGAAAGACTAGTGAGCAGGAACTCAAAGGAGCAGCTTGACAGGAATGCAACGGCATGACAGGAGTGAAAGGAGTTGAGTATGCCACCTGCATCTATTCCTGAAAAACAGTGCAGAGGGAGGTGAAGAGGCTCAGCTGTTTTGCATATAACCTAAGGAAAGAGGACTCAATGAAGGAGGACTGAAGAAGTCAAAAGTAGGTTGTCCAAAAGAGGTGACAGTGGCAATGTGCTTTCTGCTGAGCTTTGTCTTACCATTTCCTGAGGTCATGTGGTCCCAGGGTGGCAGCCCCGCACCTGTGGTCCCACATGACACCTTGTGTGCTGGCACAGGGGGCTCACTATAGCAGCAACCACAACTCATGAGAAATCACATTATTGTAGGAAGAGAAACTGCTGCTCAAATGCACATACTTTCTTGAAAAGACAGGAAGTTGCTCAGTGAGCATGAAGGGTAAAAACAAACTCTGAGGCACACTTTAGCAAAGCTAAAACTTAGGTCTGCTTGAAAGTTTTCTGTTCCTTTTATTTAATGACAGAAAACAGAGGTTTCAGCTAGTTTATATATTCATGAAAAGGGCTGATTTCTAACAAAAAGCTTCATATTTTTAGGAAGGGGATTAGAAGAAGATGAATTTTTTCCTGTGACTAGAAAGACTGCAAACACTTCTTGATTGCTCTTAATGTCGTCTCAGTGTAAAGAGCTGCCAAAATTTTCTCTATCACCTCCATAATTGAGTACAGAAATGAATAACAAGCCAATGGAATCTATTTTAAACAAAGCCTTGTAGTCAGCATTGCCAAAATACATCTTTTTCATTAAAATAATAAATAACATTATAAAATACACAAAAATAGAGAAGATCTATCTGTTATGGCCCATCTCTTGGAAATTACATATCAAAATACCTGACTGACCTTTTGAAAATGTTTTATGTTAAAAAAATATGAAGCATGAAATTGAAATCATATCATGTTCCTTAGTTAGTGTCACCGTGTAGAGATAAGAACCAAACCACTTGTTTTGAGGTCTGGAAAAAAATGCAGGTAATAAATATCAGCTTCCATTATTTATTCTTAAATAAGCAGTTAAATATTTCAGCCTACAAATCTCAAGTCACCTTCAATTATTGCTAACAGCTCAATGTAATCTAAAGACTGGGGACATGGATGAAAGTGGGATACAATTTCTGTCTTACCCTGAAGTCTATACCAAGAATAGCCTTCACTTGATCCAGAAAAACAGCTTACAGCTCCAGGACTTGAATACCTTCCCTATTGCTCACCTATATCCCTTGCTTGCAGGCAATCAGGTTCCTGCTGCCAATTAGGTTCATCATCATCACTCATCCATGGAGTCTCACTAATCTGAGAGTCTTCTGTTACTCTGTGTGTGTGTGGCTGCCTTGAGCTGATGTTTAATGTCATCTCTTCCAGGTCATGGTGTGCAGTAGAAGAGCACACACACCTCCAGGGATACAGAGGAGCAGGAAACTGATGGGTGAATGGATCAGCAGGAGATGCTTCTTCCCTGCTCCTTTGTGCTTTATGGAATGCTCACCACTGTGAGATTGGTATGTAAAGTTTTTTTTTTTCTTGAATTGCACCTTTACTTTCCCAAAGGGTATCTAAAAACTCCAAAATTTGGCATAAATAGTCCAGACCTGAAATTCAAAGATCTGTTCACTATTTTGTTTCTTGGTCACAGACAAAGTAGTAGAGTTTAGCTGATGTTGCTGTACTAGGTATATGTTGTACTGCCCAGCTCACACCTCTGTCCTAAAATGATGTTTACTGATGGGTCAGAAGGCTGCTCTAGGAAGACACTGCATTATGTTTTCCTGCATGTAGGCTCCTGAGCCTTGGAGTTTGGCTCCTCTATGCTCCACTGCTGGTATGTCTTCTGCTTTCAAAGTTCCATTGCCAAATGGAATTGTCCAGTATCTTAAAAATACATGTCCTTTTCCAGTGAAAAAAGGGACTGGGATTAGGAGGAGGGAAAGCTTCATCCTATGTTGTTTTGAGTCACAGTGGAATAATGCTTCCAAGCAGCTTTTGCTTTCTGGGCTTCCTGCATAACTGTTAGCAGAATGAGGTGGCCCCATGTGAAGGGGAAATAAGGTACAACCATTCTCAGATGCATTGTACACAGCAGGTCTCAGAGGTGCTCTTTGTAAAAGCCAAATGTTGATTTCTATGTAGATAGATATCTACGTAGACACTCAACCCTCTGTCGTGGTCCGGGAACAAGCGTCCGTGTCACCTCCCAAAAGGGAAGGGGATCGAGGGTAGATAACCACAAAATAAGATACCTTTCCCACACCCTCCCAGACAACCTGCATGAGGTATTTGTTGTCTGAAATGTGTAACACCCTTTCAGTTATGTCCCTTGTCCTGTTCAGAATTTCCTAAAGATTTTCGCTTGGTTGGTCATTTTTTTTAATGTGCTTGCCTTTGTGCTCAGATGTGCTAACCCATCCTCAGTTCTGGCTAAACTGGTTTTGGTTGTATTGCCTTTGAACACCAACATATATAAAATTATTCAGATACAGAAGTGTTTTCAGAGAAAGAGGCTGTTGCCATCAGATGGCTGTAACAATTTACAGAGAGGGAGTTCTCACATATGAGACAATTCCTAAAAGGAATAGAGAAAAGTGAGAAAGGAACACTGCTGTAACTCAAAGAGCAGAGCTGGACCTTGTTGAGGAAAAGAGAATTAAACCAAAACCCTGTTAAGAACAGAGTTTTGTAGGTTCATTTTTGTATCTCTTCAGGTTTTGCTGCATGCCAGCACTCCCTGCAAGGAGTGATTTTTAAATGAAAAATACAATTTTATCCTTTTCTGTTTGCAAAGATCCAGCCACTACCCTGTCCCCACAAAACGATATGAAAAGGACTCTGGCTCTGAGGCTTCCCAAGCACAATGTATCCTTTTAGCTGCCAGAATACCATGTGCAGAGTCTGGTCCCCAAATTTATGTCTGTTTCCCGTTATTGCATTAAAGTTACAAGGTCTGTCAGGGTGATGATGCTGAGCTCATTAGCTTGGGATGGTGATGCACCACACAGTCCCTTTTTTTCCTTTAAGTGGCCATCTGAAATTTTGAGATCCTCATTCTTTCATGTGCTGTGGACCTGCTATCTAGAAAGTTACCTTATTTCAGAAAGAAAAAACCATACTTTTCTCCAGGTATAGGAGATTTATTTTCATATGCCACAGGTAATGCAAAAACTGGTGTTGGTTAACCCACCATGATGGGTTTTGTGTTTTGCCACCCTCACTTTCTGCTGTTACTCTGCCTCTCAAGTTTTTATTTGCACTGCACCCACTGGCAACAAGTCAATTGGCCAGCCTGGGGAACCCAGGGAAAAACAGCCCTTGAAAATCTGGGCTTGGACTCTTCCTGCAGACTGTTCCCATTTAGCTTTCAATTCTGTATATTGTTTCTGTGTTCTTTTTATTTACGGGTTTGCATTTGCTTCTGTTTTGCTCTGTTTGGCAACATATACTTGGGCCTGTTCATTGGCATTTGAATGAGAGAATCCCTTCTATCTAGGTTTATTCCCACTGCTGAGTGCACTGGAGTCTACTGCCTGGGTAGCTTTCTTTGCTTTGGCCGTGTAACAGTTCAGCCATCGTATTTTGCTCTGGATGCCTCATTTCTGGAAGTTTGCTTCAGACTTCATTGAGTTTATTGCCTACACTGTGTCAAACTACAGTTCATTATTGTCATCATTTTATTAAAATAGCCCCTAAGTGCACCAGATTCTGAACGCTTGACAGCAATATTCTACGGAGATCTATTTTATTTTTATATTGGTCAAAGCCAAAAGTAAAGCTGCCATTAGCAGCCAAGATAACGCCTCTGTGAAGTGCTGCCATGCTTTTGCAGTGCCTGGCATTTAGTTTTTGGCTCTTGAATGCTGTATCTTGACACTGGGTACATATTGCTGTTGCATACCAGGGGTAAAACGCACTTCTAATGCAGAGGAAGCAGCTTTAAGTCTAGCTGAAATCCAGTTCTATATTTAGAACTTCATACATTCTTTATAACTTTTGTGTTATCTTTTCTCATCTGAAAAGGAAAGCAAAGCATTCAGCCTTTATGCCATATATTAAACTCTAGAGTGTTAAATAGAAAGAGGAAATGTGTATGAGTCGATAAGTGATCTTTAATATGTAAAACAAGCTGCTTACCTTCTTCAGATATTTAGTAGAGATACTGTCTAGTTTATGTGTAGTGCAACAATTCAAAAGTTTCTGTATTTTAATGCCAAAATCATAGGGATGCTATAATGAAATGCAGATTCCTGAGAACTTTGCAGCGAAGTAGGAGAAAGTCAAAGAGAACTGGAAATGGCATTTGTGATTAGTAAAGTGTGACGATTTTCCGGGCTTTTATGATTCTGTGCCAGTGTTGTGAAGTAGAAGCAAAATACAGAAGTCTTAGCATTTGTGTTCTGTTGATATTTTGTTGTTTCATACAGCCTCAGCAATAATAGTGTGAAGCATATTAGAGTTTTTCATGCCTTTATGTTGACCTTTTCCAGGGAAAGTGGGAAAACGTGTACAATAGTATTTATCTTGTGTGTGAATGACTGTTCTTGAAGTATAGGCATACTGAGAATCTTGTTTTAGTGCTAGTGAAGCTCTTTAGATAATTATGTCTGGATATTTTTAATAGCTCTTGGCAATATCTTATCCCTTTCCACTCTACAATATCTTTGAAAACCCTCCAAGTGCTCCAGGAAATGCTTTGGAGCAGAGCTATATGTGCAACAGCTTCAGGTATTATCAAGAACAACTTTAGATAATAAAAGAAGTTCAAACCTCGAACTTCCCAGTCTTCTACAATTAAGACCCACTGGTTTAACTTCAAAACTTTTATGGAGGACTAAAAGGATACAACCTCCTTACCTAACTCACTGTGAAGGAATTAAGTTTGTTAGCTTTTTGAGACAAAGTACAACAGCTTAACCATTGAGTGGGGCCAGTGAGCTGAGTGTGAGGAAATAAAATCAAGACCTCAATCGTACCATCACCAAATCTAATGTTTGAGGCCCTGTCTCAAGCAAACAGAATCAAACTATTAATGTCAACAAAAAAAATTAAATTTGCTTAGCAGGTCAGCATTGATATTAATCAAAGAGCAGAACCTTATAAACATAATTTTGCTTCCATATCTTGTAAAAAAAAAATTACACTCGTAAGAATAGATTCCTTTCCCAGAGACTGATTCTACAGCAACTCTAAGTAATTACTCACATCTGCTGATAACTTTGAACAGTGCAGCTATAAAAGGAGCTAAACTAAAGACTACAGATTCCCTGTGCTATAATAGATCAGGTTTTGGAGCCATATCGATTGTGATACCCTTTAAAGGACAAATGCTGCAGAAAATTTGGAAAGACTCAACTGTAAACTTATTTATAACATTGTTATTATTAACATCTGTGTTACAGAGATCTTAATTTCCCCAACGGTGGAAAAGCAGCATGAAAGATTTTGCTGCACACCTCTAATTAAGTTCAACCCAATTAGAAGCAGTGTTGTGTGGTAGAAATTTAACATCACAGTGTCCTTGACTGGACTGATAGTTAATCATTGCAGATGAGGTAGTTTTCAGTAGCTTTCAAAAGCCCACCCCCATCACCTATACAAATACATTTATAGTTGTATAAAAAGCAGTGATATACATTGCAAAAATGTATAAAGTGGACATTTTTCATCTTATAGTTTAGAAATCTGTCACATGCTCTTAGCTGGCTCATCAAACCCTGAGCGCTAATCCATCTTCCCTGCTCAACTCAAACATCCCAGACATCTTGGTAGTGTCATACAGCTGTCATTTTTCAAGCAATCCAGCAGAGTTGAGTTTCCTTTCTTTCCCAAAACAGATATTCCTTCCTCCCTCAAAAACTGCAAGATGTTAGGTACTGGGTTAGTGACAGAATTAGCATTTGATAATTCTCAAGCCTGCACACAGAGAAATGGGGACCTCGGGAGCTGTGTGCTTCCACTGTATCACTGAGTGTTTGGCAGTGCTTGTGTTTATTCCCAGTTATTTATCTTGCCATTATGCTCTTATCTGAATGCCTCACAATCTTTAGGGTCCTCAGATAAACCCTGTGAGATAAAGGACTATTCCCCTGTCACAGGTTGGGCAACTAGAGCAGAAATTTGAAAAGGCATTTAATACGTTGTCTGTTGAGTCAATCGTAGACAGGGAGAGATGGAAGGAGGAGAAGGTTACCAGTTTTAAGTTCTTTAACTGTTTATATGCAATCCTAGGCCTGAGCTCATTACATTATGAAGCTGTAGGACTCCCAGTAGTGTATGCTGCTTAATCTATATAGCTGCCAGTAAGAGGAAAAAGTTATCAAGGGCTCCTAGGAGCATCATTGCTAGCTTGCCCAGGTACTCAGGGCTATGGGCTTGAGACATTTCCATCCTTGGCTGGAAAGGTGAGTCCCTGAGGAGAGAGCAACATCAGTGTACTTCTCCTGGAGTTCCTCCTCTCTTGGCTCACCAAGGTGTGCTGTACATGTCTTTCAACTTTTACATGTAGGAATTGCATGTGTAGTTTTAAGAGCTAGCATCGCATGACTTATTAGTGAGTTCTCTCATCCTGGAGATCTGGAACGGATGTAGTGAACTAGGGGCTCCCAGATGACGATTTCTGGCTGTGCTTTAGTTTCTTTTACAAAGTAGTCTTTGTCTGCCAATGCCTATGAGATTAGACTTCCCCTTCCACATGGGACATGTTTAGGAAGAGGAGGGGAGGATAGCAGGGAAATACATCACTGCAGAGCGTAATGTCAGCCCTTGGTACCACTGGGATTAAGGTAGCTTCACACAGAGCCTCAGTGGAGATTTCCACCAGCAGGATATTCACCACCATAGCAACATGGCCTTCAAAAGGATTATCAGCAACTGTTGGAAAGCATGACAGTTCATATGATAGTTACAACCTTTTTGGGGAAAACACCTCTTGTTGCTCATGTGGGGTCATAAAAAAAATAATACCATAGTAGAGTGCCTGGGGGCCCAGGCTACACAAACTCCCAACTTCTGGGCTTATTTATATTTTTATCACTTAGGTACAGAGATGGCTGGTTATACTATACAACTAGTTACAGGGGTTTTTTGTTTTTCCAAAACTTACCAGAAATAACTTGGGAAGAGGAATAGAAAAGGAATCAGTATGCCTTTGGGGCAGTTCACTGAATTAGATTTGAGGCATGTTGCTTTGTAAGTAGAAATAGAGGCAGATCAGCTACGCAAAATGTCTATGGTATGGGCAGAACAGAAAAGGAACTTGTTTATGTGTTTCTGTGTGTGTATGTTGGGGGATCTGGCATTTGGAAACACTGAATAAAAATTAAGTCTTTGCATATTACATGACAAGTAATAAACCCATTCCCCAGTCAGGACAAAATCCTTTTGCCATACAGTCATCCCCAGCTTCATTGGGGTCTGGTAATAAAACAGAAAATAATTAAAACACATTCTAAAAATGTTGTTAGACTATTTCTTTTAAAGTGCCTTCCTGAAAATCCAGGCACCTTACTAGCATCATCCAAATTACAGGACTCAAAGGGAAGGGAAATTATAAGTAATAATTTTAGAAAGAGCCCCAGGATGCACTGTGAGTGCCTCTGAGCCAGGAAAACCCCAAAGGGCAGAAGTCTGGAATGTAGTAGCTGGCTCATTCCCAAGCAGAGAGCTGCAGTTCCACTGAAAGCCCGACAAACACACTGCAATGTTTGTATCTTAAAAGCAGCACCAGTGACACTTAGCCATTCAGATCTCATTCTCAAAAATAATTTGGGTTCAGAAAAGCACAAATGGTATAAATTTTGAGGATACATCTTAAGTATCATTGAGGCTTTGGTTCCATATCCCATTGGAATGATTACTTTGTTATCATTCAATGTGATGATCTAAACCCTGTTCTTTCAATGACGTAAAGAACCATGTAAGTCAATAAAAGGAGTAGTCCCGGGCAAAACACTGAACTTGTACAGTCCACAAGATCACAAGCATACACAATTTTTTTCAGGATGTGGCCCCAGGAACAGCACTCTTCTGTAATGACTGTAGTGACTTTCATTATGAGGAGGATATTGTTTAGCTAATGTTTTCTGGGATGCTACCAGACAGGGCAAAACATACTTGTCTGTTTATGCTCATGCTTTCAACTCTATTAAACAAATCAGTTCTAGAGGAGTTTTCTTCCTCCATTTTAATTCTTAACTTTCTTTTCTCCAGTTTGAAGTCGTACAGAGGAGAGAGAAAGACATCACTTAGCATCTAAGTTTTAGAACCAACTCTTGTAACTCAGCAGTTGGCCAGCAGCTGACATCTTCTAATGAGAATGATCCTTTTCTGCAAACAGCCAAGTCCCTTCTTCTGGGTTCTGCTCTTGCCAGCATACTGCTATAGAAAGACTCTCAGGGACAAAAATACATTAGAAAATAGTATCAGGAAGGGAAATAGTATTGGCTGTGAACCTGTCAACCCAAATCAGTTGTTATCTTCCCTTCTTGCTTCCAATTCAGCAGAAATATGCTAAGGATTTGAAAATGTGACTTTTCATCCAATGTGATCCTATTTTTCATTCGCTAAGTTAAAAAGTGCTATATATTAGTGCTCTCTTTCTTTTTAGCTTCTAAAGTGAAAGAAAAATGTCTTGTTTTTAATAGGCTGGAAACATAGCAGCATGACAGTAATTTGCACCTGAAGTTTCCTGTTCCTCTCAATTCCCTCCCCACACCCCATCCAAATCCACAAAGGCCTTTTTCATGTCAAGAACATGAGAGCTTTTTCTGTGGTCAAATTGTTTTTTGCAGGCACTAATAATCTGCCTGCTGTTAAGCTTTCAACATACAAAAGCAGGACACACTCTTCATATGCTTGATTTTTTTTAATTTTTTGTTTTAGATGAAAGAACAAAGCTGAAAGCTCTATAGGGGGCAAGGAAAGAAGAAGTTATCTGTATAGAAATATGCTTCTTGCTCGTTCTGTGAAATCCTCCATCTTGGGGCTTTCTTCAGCACTGCAGATCTGGAAACATGCAGTACAACTTACTAGTTTTTCCATTATGTTTGGAGTTATCCTTAGGCTCCAGCTGTGGGAAGAAGGCAACTTGAGTGGGAAATTCAGCTTACTTTCCTTTTTTTTCTCAAAACAAGTTGCAAGTACTTCAGGTCTCAGAGAACAATCTAAAACTGTGACACAGGTGCAACTCTCTTGGCTGGAGACAGAAGCCAGATTAAAAATAATTTTAAAATCCCCGTGATCTTTAACCTAGTCTCTTTGTTGTCTTTCTGGGAAGTGGGTGAGTCAAAAAGAGTCCACAAATTATTTTGGAGTGCTTGACTTGGCAGTCCTGAGCAGACAGGTAGGCAGACATCTAATGTTTAAAAGACATGATACAAAAGAGACACCCATAGCTATGTACACACTGCATAGAGAGGGAAGCTGGCTAGAGGCCCTGTGTTCTCTCTCTAAATTGCCAAAGGGGAGGAAATTCAAAGTAAATGCACAGAATTTTTGATAAAATCAATCCATTGCTACTACCCAATGCCTCTTCTGTTCTCTTCTATTGCAGCACATTACCTAGCAATAGTTGATACCATAAATGATCTATACAGTCTTCTGGAGCTCTGGGTGAAATAAGGACAGGCTGGTCTTATTATCTTGAAATTTCCCTACTTTTTTACTTCAATCAGGCCTTTCACATCCTCCTAAATGTCTTTTTAAAAATATATTTATTGTCTGAGAAGATAAAGGAGTTCACTCTAGATATGCTTAAATAATTGTGAAAGAGGTACGTACAGAGTCAAGCTGAAGTGAATGCCTTGCTAAAATGAAATACTATACAGGGAACCTACCTGTGTTGGAAGAAATAGCAAAGGGTAGACAGCAAGATTTCTATGTACATTTACTCTTCCATGCCCTTTTCTCTGTTCATTAATCTGCTTGGTGGGGAACAGGCCATTGTTTAATTCAGTGATGCAGTCTTCTAGCCCTGTTGTCAGGACTTGTGGACAACATAATAAATTAAAACCTACATTTGGGGGACTGGTGCAACAGGCCACAGGGTTGCTGCAGGCTCTTCAGGCAACAGAAGAAAAACTGTGAAATTAAATCATACTTAATATTTCCCCCTTTTCAAAGGAACACACAAATTTTCTTAATATTGTCCTGGTAAGTTTGTCACATTGCTTCAATGCAGTAAAAGCCCGATAATCAATCCTATACATATGGCACACAAGACAGTATATGCAGGCACTCAGAGCTGCCCAATGCCTCATTTCTCTGAAGTTGCATAGAGAGCCTGTCCACTTCCCTTATGCCCAAAACGTCAGCGAAAAATGTTTCACAAAATTATAAGCTCATTTAGGTTGGAGGCAGACAGTCTTCCTGGCCTAGTGCCCATCACAAAAGTAAACAAGAGACACCGCAGAAAACTGCCAGCCATAAAATGCACGCACAGACACGTGTAAGCATTCTTGGAAGAGGCAGCTAGACCTATCAGCCTGTCTTTATCAGTTTAGTCATTCTAAAGAAAACCAGGCAAGAATATTAGCATCAACAGCTGAACGCCAAACTCTGAGAACTTGTGTAGCAATTGCACTGTGCATTTTACATGGGTGGATATACTGGGAAAACAAAACAAAGACAAAACTGCAATGGGCATATATGTATGTGTATATGTATGTGAGCCTGTGTGTACCTGCAAGACCTTTGTATTCCTGCTTTCCCCCTGTGACTTAGTCGTGCAGCTGATAACTGCAGCGCAGGCACTAACTGAAACTGGTCCCAGAGCCAGGATGCTCACACCATCGCCCTTCTGCCAATGTTTCCCAATATCTGCGTATGGATCAGATGCCCACAGCCTGAACCTTCCTGGAGGCACTTCCTGGATGTCCAACTGGTCATGATGCTATAGACGATTTCCATTCCTAATTCATAACACCTAAGATTTTCATTAAACCAACCATGAATTGTATCCTTTCCTATTAAGGTGCACTTGGTTTTGCCAAGAAGATTTTGAGCAGCACTGTGCCATGGCTGCCCAGTTGGTGTGCAGCACTGAGCACTGCATGGGTGTAGTTGTGAGTATAGCTCTTTCTTGTTGCAAAGTTCAAGGCACATTCCTTCTCCTAACCCACCAGGTGGCTAGTGGGGTTGTGGTGGGGGGTCAGCCTTAGAGGGAGAAATGGGACATGCCAAGCTGCAAGGCTGAGACCCACCATGATCCCCAAATGTGTCATAAGGCCTGCCAAAGCTTTTCTCAGCCCAGTTTGCTGCCTGGAGCAGTTCTATGAGGCTGGACTTTTTCCAGAGGAAGCTGGGCCAGGAGGACAGGTTTCAGCCCCCTCAAGACTCCTGCCCTCTTCATCATGCTGTGGGCTATATTTTAATATTGCTGGCCAGTGGAACTCAGGATCATTTGTGACTCCATATGAGCAATAATGCAAGGGAGAAAAAAGCATGCTTGTATGAGATGACATTTAAACTAGGGCCAAGTATGAAGGAAAAACTGTTAAAGCCTTCTTTGTAAACAACTGTGGTTCAGCCTTTACTTTGCAAATATTCATGCCCACACAACTCCCTCTTTTGAGCAGTAGCTGACATTTCTGGAATGGAAAAATTTTTCCAGCATTGCAAGAGAGGGGGTCCTGGTGGACACCAGCTTGAAGGTGAGTCAGCAATAGCCCCTTGCAGCAAAGCAGTCAAATGGTATCCTGGGCTACATTAGGCAAAGTTTTGCCATCAGGTTGAGCGAGACGATCCTTCCTCTCTAGTCAGCACTGGTGAGGCCACATCTGGAGTCCTGTGTCCAGTCCTGGGGTGCTCAGGACAAGAGAGACTTAGACACACTGGAAAGAGTCCAGCAAAGGGCCGCAAAGATCTTAGGAAACTGAAACTTCTCATAGGAGAAAAGGCTGAGAGGGCTGGGACTGTTCAGCCTGGAGAAGAGAAGGCTCAGGGGGATCTTATCAATGTGTACAAATACCTGAAGGGAGGATGCAAGGCTGTAGGTGGCCCTGCTTGAACAGGAGGTTGGACCAGATGACCTCCAGAATTCCCTTCCAACCTCAATGCTTCTGCTGTTAAGTGATTCTGTGAAAAGCTTTCTTTTGGCTATAGTTTGCTTTTTTTTTCTCCAGCTATATAGCTTTCAGTCCCACTCAAGAATAAAAAAAGAAGAAAACAAAATTAAACATGAAGAAAGTATCCATGCATGAAAGCAAGCCAGTTGGCCCTTAGTTTTCAGCCCTCATTAACAAAGATTTGGATGATGAAAGACTTTGACCAAATCTGTCCATTTTATAAATGACAACCTAAACCAAGAACAATCAGTCAGTCAGTATTTCTCTACCCACTGCCTTTCTCTTTCACACAGCTAGGTGCTGCTGCTATTAGCACTCTGACCAGAAGTAGCCTCTTCTATCTGTCTTGACCTTTAAATACTGTTTTACCTGCTCAAAGAAGAAGGAAAGCATTGTTTAGACCAGAGGGTGTTCTAAGTCTTCATCTTCACATAACCAGGGTTCGGTTTTTCCCCCCTGTGTAAGGCAAGGAAACCTTTCTGCTACCATTGCTTTGCAGATGGCTTTGCGAGTGGCATCAGGAAATGTTTCTTTTAGGAGTTTTTGCTTGGCTTCCTGTACTGGGGATAATCCTTAATGTGCATCAAGCTATCTGCTCTGTTCTCCCTTGGAAAGTGGGCTGTGGTGCAGCTTCAACAGAGTAGTTGCTATGGTACGACTCAGGCTAGCATCACCTAAAGTGACCGTGACAGCCAAATGGAATTGTGGCAGCAGCACAGGCCAAATGCTAAACAACATTTACAAAAACTAAATAAAGTGGCTGAGCCCAAAGGCAATGTGGGAGACAGCATTTGGCAATTGCTCTTTTTAAGGAGGTATATTTTTAATGGTATTTTTATATCATGCAGATATTGCAAATACGAATTGCTCACCAGTGAACACTCATCTTGCAAAGATTCCAGCACTAACTGGATCTTGCTTTCTCACATAAAAGGAATATATCACAGAAAAAACAGGACTATGTCCCACATGGTCAGGTTTTATCAGAAATTAAAATCTGTTGTTAACTAGTGAAGTCAGCCTGGAAAGATGCCAGTTAGCAGCTAGTGTAAAGCAGAGTCACTGCCTATTCTTGCTTTTAAAGACAAATTTCTTTAGCTAGGTAACTGCTCATGCAGGATTATCTTGAACTGGACAGAAAAACATTATATCATCTCTTTATCATATTATCACTTAGAATTCAGGAATGTCTTGGGGTCTTAGCCAGGCTGGGGCTCTATTACATAAAGCCCAATGCAGACAGGGTGTCTATGAGCAGTCACAGGTTTTGGAGTTTTAGTCTGAACAATTTTTTTCTGAAAACCATAGCTGCCACATAGAGATTACTGCCTGAAAATCTCACTTTATTTTTGAAGGAGTACGTTTCTCACCTACAGTGCCTGGAAATGAAGTCCTAAATGCTCCAGCACCGGAACACATATAAAAAGACTGTAAAATGAAATTGTCTGCTTTCTTAGTGTTAAGTTGGTCCTGTGATTGACTGGGGAAAGGGGAGAACATAACATGCTATTCAGGGTTTCTGAATGCTGGAGCAGAGCAGAACTGCAGGTCATTGTTCCTCCCCCCCATTCCAAAATTTAGTGATTTTAAACAGACACCGTCTTAATCAGACCATCTGCAGCCAGGATACAGGCCAGTAAAAAATGATTCTCTGAGACCAGCATCTGTAGGCTGCTGTGTCATGATGTAACAGAACACTGGTGCCCAAGAATGTTCACGGATATTTCACATGCTGAAAAATTCATTTCATATACCATCATAATGGTATATGAACGCATATAATGGTATATGGATGCATTCCTGTGTGACCTGATCTAGATGATCCTGCTCCAGCTGGGGGATTGGACTAGATGATCTTTCAAGGTCCTTTCCAATCCCTAACATTCTGTCATTCTGTGATTCTGTGATTCTGTGATAATGCTGTGTTCCCTTGTGCTAGTCTTTGTGAGAGCTTTCTTCAATGTCCGTCCTATTTTACTTTGGCTGGTGCTACAGTTTTTGGTTGTCACTCACCCAGAACTCAAAACAGATCTAGACAAAACCATTGCAGTTCACCATATGAAACACTAACCCCTGTTTCTAGCATAATCAAGACACAAATTAGCTTGCAGTCACTCATAGTCACCTTCATTTCAACAGCTTGGCCTTCTGAGTGAACAGATAAGCCTGATATCAGCAAATTTTTGCGTGGGTGCGAAGTTACTAGTGCTCATTCTCTACATTATTGCTACCATGGCAGTTCTCAGGCAAGATGAGAGATGATTTTATTTTCTATACTGCTTTGAAGATGCACCATATTGGTGTTTGTTGGATCTCTTGCTTCAGTATTCAGGCCCCACAGTTCAGCCAGAAAAGGTTTCCATATGTTTTGCATTCTGACAGATGCCTTTGGCCTCTGCTCAGAAACATGTGAGTTATCACCTGGCACCAAGCCAATATGGCCTTCAGGTCAGCTGGTATGGACTCTCCATGACTAAGTCAGAGCTGGGGGAGGCTCTGGAGACAGAAAATGCACTTCTTCACACAAATCCCCTTGTGGGGCTTATCTTGGAGTTAAACTCTGTTATATGAGCAACAAGGTTAATCCAGTAAATTGGGCTCAAAAAGACAAGATTTAGGTAAATGAAAGGACAGAGAAAGCTACGGCTAGCAAACAGAACAAAAAGGAGAGAAAACTCATGTTCTTTTATAGCTCATTTTCTGAATTGAAATAAATTTTTGAAAATCTGAGATTTTCCTTAGTTTCCCTTCTAAAGAAAGCAGAATAATAGTTTACCTTTCTAACAAGATCACATTTGGAGCTCTTCTGTCATTTTTTTTGTGGGTTTTTTTTTTGTTTTGGGGTTTTTTTTTGAGGGGTGGGTTGTTTGTTTCTTGTTTATTTTTTCTTCTTTACATCATTCTGCTATACTTCTCTGATTTTGCACTCATCTTTCCACATTGTCTTCTGGGCTGGAGAGCAAGTGTTGCCCATCAATGTTATCAGCCAGTTTCTCACATGTTGTCCTTAGACTCCATCTTTAAGGGTTCTTTAGTCCTGACCTGAACATGGTGTCTATGAAAATGGCCCCATGATACTGCTTTCCTCTGAGAAGCCACCTGTGCACTCCAATGGTGCACTGAAAGAGCCATGAGCTTTTGTTCTGAAGTTCCTCAGCCTTCACAGGACAAGGACATTAGAAAGTGCACAAGGTAGCTGTGCACTCCACTCCTGTGAAACTGGAGGTGGTAACTTTTTATTTGCAAATCAGAATGAAAATTGGAAACACCCAACACCTGCAGGGGGGAAGATGGACTGGAAAATATTCTATTCATGTCCATTTGTTCTAAGTATCTCTTTGTTCTCCACCCTTTCATCACCCATGTTTTTCCTTATTGTCTTTTTGGATCAGCAAACTAAATTAAATATTGATCAGCAGACCTGATTTTTCACTCTCTTTCTTCTTACACTGGTAGAATTAGAGTTACAGTGGCCAAGAGGACTATTCTAGCTGAGCAAATCACCCGATTCATATAGTTTCGATTAGCATATTGTAGGAATGACATACTGCATCCTGTGCTGCATCATGTCATTGATGTTAGACCAGCTTAACCAAAACCTGTGAGAAGGAGAGCACAATAGAGCATTCCTTCCTTTGGCATTCATTTCCTTTTGCTGTCATTAAGCAGTTTAGGGACTTCCTGCAGTGGAAGCTATGCTCAATTTAATAGTCACTGGTGAAAGGAAACCAGATCGGTACTGGGATCCAATCAAAAGCCCCCTAGGTTTTAGCACACTTATGTGGATGCTTATCTTACATGGGCAGAGGTGGACACCACCCTGCTTGTTTTTAAAATGACCTGAGGATCTACAGAGGTCTGCTGACTCAAATTCATCACCTGGTGTAAAAATGGGATTACATCCCCTCTGCCACACCAGCTGGTGAGTCACTTCTGTTTGCTCTCACACAAGGACAGGCTACTTGAACAACCTTTTCCCCTTTCATGGGGCAAGGAGTGGTTGTTTGGTTTCTTAGCAGCATGTTTGGGTAAAAAGGGGAGCTGTGTGTAGAGAAAGGCGCTTATTGTAACTTGTGTTTGCACGGAAAATTTTGAAAGCGCAATGCAAACAGGAGCATCAAATACAAGCTATATCTCTAATATAGTCTTAAGTCTGAAAAGTGTGGGAGAGAGATGACCTCTACCTTGCTGGATGTTAACGTTGCTAGCACTACTAACATAACATCTGCAGTTGTGCATATACGTCATAATGGATGATAATTTTCCTGGTTAAAAAGTTATCTGTTTTTCCAGCCTAAAACATTACGTCATTTAATCTCTGGTTATACCAGATGGTTATCCACATTGTACCAAACTGTACATTGTTTTTTTCTTTTTCCTAAGGAAATTTCCTAAGGAAATCATAAAAGGCATATGAGAAGCAAGTAACAATATTAATAATCCAATATTTAGAAGGTAAATTCCTTCACTCTGAAGACATGCCTGGTAAATATTAGAAATATGCTGTGTAACTACATACTGTGTAACTTTCACAGAAGCAAAACAATAGAAGGACTAAATAATAGGGAAGTTAAGTTGGGATAGGACAAATAGCTGAGAAATGGCAGCAGGAAAACTAATCTCTGTAAAACTGCAGGTGTAAACCCAAGAGTCAGAGTAAGAAAATATCATGAGACAGAGCAAGCTGTTAAAGAGATATAAGAATGAAAAATAAAATAATCTCAGAAGGATAGTGGTCTAAGTCTACATGATCTTCACTTAGATGCTTCAGTGACTGTGAGACCGGTCACAGCATTCTTCAGTCAGGTAGCAGGGGTTAGCAGGTACTTTCAAAGCACGCAGCAAATATACATGAAGACCTGCTATTGTGGTTGTCCTATGTGAGTGAAGAGTTGAAGAAGCAGGCTTTGGCTAAGTTTGAATCTGTCTCTTGTCAATCTCTCCCAAAAAGAACCTTGTGTCATGCTTCTTGAAGCACGTTGTTCATTTTCTTAGCAGGCTTGAGTTACTGAGCATCGACTGGCATAGTTTTTCTTAGGGGGTTAGGAACCTACAAATTGTACATCTACTGGTTTTGAAGAAGGAGCATCTGAAATGAATAACTACTTGGGAATGGGACCCAGACCTCTTCACAAGACTATCTTCTATGTCAGCAAAGAAATTAGGTTTAAAAAGAGTGAGTTAACTAATAAGGGTGCTAAAAGCAATAGAGTATCTGTTCAACTGAATTTAAATAGAACCAGGATTACAGTCCTTTTTGAACTGGAGAGACATTTGAAATTAATATAGATACCCAATTCTTCTGAAATTTCTGTTAAAAATTTTATGGTAGAAGTGATCCTGCTTTCAATCAAACCTGAAAGGCTACAGAACACCCTTTGTGGTGCTGATCTCCATTTTGGTACTTTTGTGTATAGGTGACCGGAAGTAAAGAGGCGCAAAGAGCGGTGGTCTTTGAAAGCTTCTCAGTTTTACCTAAGATAAGCAGATACAGCTGTCTCAAATTTTTCAGTATCATTTGTACTTCTCTGGTCTTACTCCAGGAAATTCCTTGAATATTAGAAACATTGACATTATCTGACTGCAAATAGCAGCTATCATTGGCAACTGGCAAGTTTTTATGAGTTTCTGCTGCACAACTTTTCCAAACCTTAACCAGAACTCCATTCAGATTCAAATAATGGTCAATGAGAAAAGTCAATACTTTACAGAAAGCAAATGAACACTTCTCATCCTACTCTCTATTATCCTCAGCCTGGAAGGATCATTGTACAGCTCTTCCTGAGTTACAGGTAATTTGGAAATCTCTATCACGGACTATTACAAAATTCTGACATATGCAGGCTGCCAGTAAAAGGAAGAAGAAAGCCGCATCATGCTGAAGAAGGGAAGAAAGGAAGGTAAATCTGCAAACCACAATGCTCATTTGGGAAGTTCTGGCAGCACTTCCACCTACCTCAAAATGCTGAGAGGACAAAGGAGTTACAACCTTCAAGCAACGCATGTCCTCCAGGAACATGCAGGACTGCAGTGAATGCACCAGACGTGCCTGCACTTACTTTATGTTTCAGCCAAGGGCTGTGGAGTCAGAGAAGGCATAGACAAATGGTGGAGATGTTTAAATCTCTTAGTTTTTTTCATGTTTTACTTGGGCATACTCAGAGACTTCTTCCCTCCTTCTGCAGCGAGAGCCTCAATTTGTAACAACACAGAAAGGCGATCATCCAGACCTGCCCCAGTTGAATTACACACTATGGAAAACGTGTTTAATTATGAAAAATTAAAGACAAGGGGGATATGTTTAGACTAAGAATGTAGACAGTTTCTTGGCTAGAAGTGAAGCTGAACAAAAAGGGTAAGAATTCTAGAACAATTGTGAAGGATTTATTTACATTTTTTTAAAATCTACATATGTTTTCACTTAAAGCTCTTGGGAGGGTCATTTCAAAGATTAGGACTGCTGGTTGTTTGCATTCATCTCAACCTCTATTCCCTCTGCTTGCAACTTGAGCATTAATATACAGACCACAGCAAAAGGAAATGCGTGTCAGGTGTGACACAAAAGCGCAGTCGCAGGAAACAAATTTTAAATTGATCAAGTACTGCAAGGCTTTTTAGTAACGTTTATTGGTGTATTTTGCACTGTTCAGGCCACAGGAGTTTCCCAGAGAGCTTCTAGTGTTCCTGACAATGAGAAGTGTAACTTATAATATTAAGGTGCATTCTTCTGAAGCCCTCTCATATAATAAAATAATAAGAAGAAGAAAGACCCAACCTTTTTTTTCCAGTAAGCTTCCTTTAAACTTTTGTTTGCTTTGTTTTGTTCCTGCTTTCTTTACTATACCTTCAATGTTGGTTTCACTTAATCTTCTCTTTAACTCTCTAAAGCCTCAATAATCCTTACCCTACCTTTCTGGAACACCAAAACCCAGAATTACACTTGATCTGCAGATTTGAAAACAGGCCACTAGAGCTATTCATCACACAGGATGCAGCACAGTTTTAACAAGAAGAGAATGTAAATATATGCCATCATGAGTGAGAATAAACATCCGGCGGCCCTAATGTTCTGTCTCAGTAATGTAGGCGCCATGACCAATTTTCATGATAACATAGGAAAAAATCAGCAGAGAAGAAAATGACAGCAAGGGAACGGGATGCTCTGGATTTCTTCAGCCAAATCTTCCTCCTTTAGAAAGGATAATACTTATGTCATGGAGTTGTCAGGCTGCTGTTCACCCACGGAGTGGGGACTGCGATCAGCCTACCTACGGTTTGCCTTCCCTAAAGAGCTGTTATTACCAGATAGTCACTTCAGGCTCTGAATGCAAAGGTCAAAGCTCTAATCCATAGCTGGGAGTCTGGACTGCAGGGTGAGGTTGCTGGAGGCTTTAATATTGTCTGAGAACTCTGTGACAGCCAGAGGGACAAATGGGAGGCTGCAAGGGGTAGAGCCCTGCCATTTAGGTGCTTTTGCCATTCTGGATCTCAGAAAAAAAATGGCTAAAGACTTCAAACTCCTGAGTATTTTGAAGTTCCTATGCTAGGAAAGCACTGTATGTCATTAAGCAAAAATAAATGCAAACTTTCCTGACTACCTTGCTGCTTAGCATATGATACGTGCAGAGTCAAGACAGCCAAGAAGAATTTCACTTGATTTTAAATGCAAGAGGAGGATTCACAAAGTCATGAAAAACAGACAGCTTGCAGGCATTGTGAGATTTCAGAAGATCTGTGGCAGCTTTTTAAACAGCAGCCCTTCACCTCTAAACACATGCACCTATATGCACCTGTAGTGGGTGCAGAAAAAATAAGCAGTACCAGGACAGAGTTTTTACTGATTATTGTAGCAGATACAGATACCCTTGGCTGCTCTAAGTTCTACACTTCAAGCCCCATAGAGTCAGGTAGTTCATCTGCCCTCAGCTCAGGGGTGACTTTTACCATGTGTGCATTTAGTAGGACAACTATAACACATAGTGCTGTTGGAGTTTTTCCTTTAAGAATTCAGAGTGGCACACCTCTAATTGCTAAGGTGAAATGATGGCAATGTGAAGAATCACTATAGTGTTGATTTTATCAGTCACACCTAGATAATCCCAACCTGTGAACTTTCTGTCCCATCTCTAGGAATGTGTGACTCTGAGACAGAAAGCAAGCAGTGAGTGCCAAAACAGGCAGGTAATCACTTGGCAGCAGACTCCTTTGGCTTAAGCTTTGAGCCAGAAAATGGACATTTTCATGATACTGGCATACAGACAGTGGATTCCTTGAGGGAAATAAAACTTGTTCTCAATCTCTTCACAGGTGACAACCCCATCTGCTTTGTGCTTTGTGCTCTGCGCTCTGCGCTCTGCGTGCTTATGTCGGTTGCATCTTCAGAAAGTAACAATTTAATGTAAAAATGGTTTCCTAGATATGAGTGGAGGAAAAAGAAGTAAGTCTTCCATTAAATAATGAATCAACTGATGATAAACTGCATCACAGCAAACATTCATGCTCATGATTTAATGCCACACAGAAAACGGAAATATAAAGTCTCGGGGACTGAGGAGAAGAAACATGAATCACTCCATTGAAAAAATGTAGTGTTATTGTTTTCATCCTTGCTTGCTTTTTATTAGACAGGAATCCATTAACATCAAGTAAGGCCTATTTCTAATCTGCTTGCTAAGCCCCAGCCTTTGACTCAGGAGAATTTGTATTGAAGCAGAAACATGTCAATCATTTTGGCCAATTAAGCACAATAATAAACATGAAGAAAAGAACAGAATTGTGGGTGGTATTGCCAGGATAAGGAAAGCAGTGTCTACACATTTTGAAAGCTTGTCTAGATTATGAGGCTAGCTCAGTGAAAAATCATCTACAACTTGTCTCCTAAGTCCAAGGAATATTCCTGATCTATGATCTATAGCTTATTCATTTCCTGTACTGATGACACATGCGATCAGTATGTGGCAAATGGTAACAGGATTATATTTCACACATATTTCCTTGAGTTTTTTTTTCCTCAGTACTCCCCATGCTTCTGTAGTATGTTTCAGGCTAACGGCAATTCAAATGATCATTGGGTTTATCTGAAAGTTTGTGAAATAAATCAAGTTCTATTTGCAAGCAGCAAGCTTACTAAATGTGCTGGTAACAATGGTCTTGGTGATACTCTTAGTTGACAAGGAGATAGTTAAGAAATTTCTGTTTAATTTTTAGCTGTTCTTTAAGCTTATCTTGTAAATGGTAACACATTTTCCTTTGAGATCCAAAAGAACAATGTCACTAATTTGCAGAGGCTATCAAAAGTTCTTCTGAATTTTTATTATTTTTATTGATGGCCTACTTTTCCTCTCTCTGCCTTCTCAGTGACCCTTCCACACTAATTGCACAGACCTGCAGCAGGAATTTATACCTAGCTCTACAGGTAAAGCAAGTGACAGGAAACAGAAGCTGTGCAAATTGCCTCTGAAGGCAATGTACACACACCCTCCAGAACATACAGGCTTATGTTGCCATGAAGTTAGGAAAGGTAAATTCTGAATAAATACAGTAGACTTTAGAAGTGAAACCATCCTGAGATTAGCTGAAGGCCTAGGCTCCCTCTCTAGCACTAGCCCAGCTCCTGAGGTGATCAAAATTCTGGGAGGAAAAGCCCACGTGCAACGTGTACACATCCATGGTGTCTGCTGGGGGCCAGAAAGCAAGTGGGAGAAGATGGGGGAAGCCTGGTTTGCTGCCAGCTCACATTTTCATTTTGAACAAATGTGTGTAAAGAGTTTAGACAGAGTCCCTGTAGACCTTGATAACAGTGTTTATCTGCTCTGTCTCAAAGAAAGCCTCAAAGATGGAATGTGATGAAATCTGGTGCAATTGTCCCTTTCAAAGCCAAGAAAGAAAAGAAAAAAGTGCTGGAAAAGACTGATGGCACAGTGAGTGTGGGCCTGAACAGTCCCTATATTGAGGCATAATAAGCCATTTGTCATTTCCATTTAGGGGAACTGTGATCTGTCCTTTGCTTTCTAACCATGAGTGATAGGTGCAGGAGCCATTTTGCTTGAGGAGTTGATCTGCACTCCTCCAGCTACAGTTTTTTATGTATGTGTATGCAGGCTGGTTATAGGCTAGCTCTGATTCGTGAATTATGTTTTTATTTTCCTTTTATCATTCCTTTTGTTTGAAGCAGTGTCTATAAATACCATATTACCCAAACACTAAGATGGTGGCAAAGAAGTTAGGATCATTGTATGCAGGCAAACTTCTCCTTCTCTGCCTCCCCAGATAGCAGTCCACATCTAGTTATCCATCCTAAAGACAGCAATGCTTAAGTAAGTGGCTGGCAGGTACTAAGTAATCAGAGGAGTGGGACATGGGGATACCGAGTCCCTCTTGCTGCCTGAACAATACTATTGTGCTTTGTGATTGTCATGAGCATGTCTGAGGTTTTTTTGAGCTCTGAAAAAGGCAAGATGCATAGCTCACACAAGACCCAAATGAAGAAGATTACACTCACAGAGGTTTTATTTATTTATAATCTTTCTAGCTGGACCACCGGTGATGCTGACATTATGTCATTAACTTGATCTTTGTATTTTAATGTTAACTATATATGATGCATACTTTGCATAGCTGTTCAGTCTAATTTACATTTATTTCTAGCCTTTTTGCCCTTGCCCAGCTTGATCTAGCTGGTAAATCAATGAGGTTGCTCTGTAGATTCAGAGTCCTTGGAGATTAGCATTAGGAAATATTATATAAAAAGGGAGGGGGGAATTATTGCACCTTTACAGTGAAATATTGCCAAGGAACAAGCACAAAGACTATCAGGTAGCATATGTTTGGAAACCTTGGGATATACCTATTCTGCAACTGGCAGTAATACTGAATTTTGTGTAGCTTTAACCTGAGCTGGCTGATAACTCTCAAGGTTTTGCACCATGGGCTTAATATGGCCTGCAAAAGCCAAGCAAGGATGGTAAGCATGTTCATGCCAGCTGAGGTAACCATCAGCAAGGCTACAACTTCTGGCATCAAAAAATAGCCAGTCTGAAAGTGTTGGGGTTAGATTTTCTTCCCTTTTGTTCTTTTTTACATATAGAATTTTTTCCCATAAGTTACTGGGGAAAGCATTTTGGATGCCACCATTTCCTGTGTAAAAAGCTCATCTCAAGGGACAGAGATATCTCGAGATTTGGGCTGATAAAAGGGGAGGGGTCGCTGCCCTCTCTCTCTCTTCGCCTCAGGGTCTGGCTGAAGGAGGTTGTTGCTCTTCTCCTGGCTATTCTTTTCTCTCTCCCTCACCATCCTTCACTGAGAGCTGCCTTTCTCCTGCTGTGAGGTGAGCCTTTACTGGTTTTCGGTTGGGGACTTCATTAACATCTCACTTAAAGGAAGACTTGCTTTCCATCTGCCCAGGACCGAGTTTTCACTGCCCCCTGCCCCCCTCCTCGGGAGCGGAGGCGCCACTTCCTGGGTCCGCCAGCTGCCCTGCCTGTCCCTTGCCCGCATTCTCCACCACCGCCTCGGCTTTTGCTGCCTCCACTGCTGGAACACCGCGGCCGAGTCTCCCGGGTGAAGTGCAGTTCTCCTCCTTTTCTTCTCGC
>JAVSBS010016055.1:0-10454 GCA_033124195.1 Coracias cyanogaster
CCTCCCATCATTGCTGGGGCCTCCTCTGGCCCCGCTCCACCAGGTCCATGTCTCTGCTGTGCTGAGGACTCCAGAGCCAGACTCAAGATTTGGAGGGGAAAATCCAGCCACTCCACTCAGTGTGATGCAGGCTTTTCTTTTGTTCCCATGCAAAGGAAAAGATGAATTTATCCCAAACGGACGGGAGAAGCTCTGCCAAAGCAGATGGTACGTAGTGCTGGCAGCGCGGGCGGCTCGGTGGGCTCCCCAGGGACACTCACATGGTGTTCCCAGCAGGGAAGGTGGGTGGGTGGATGGGGCAGGGCACAGCTCCGTCCAGGGCCACCAGCTCCATTCCCTCCCTGGATTCAGAGCAGGATCCCAGCCGAGCCCCAGCCCTGCTGACTCACACACAGAGAAAAGGTGAATCTCAACTCGGAGATCCCCGAAAGACAAGAAACACGCTGTACTATCAAGCTGCCCGAGGCCCAATTAAGATACATAATAAAAAAAAAAAAAACCAACAAACAACAACGTTCCACACCCAGTTACTAATTTATCACGTAGACTCATTCAGAGACCTGTCAGACATTTCCATCCCAAGAGGGCTCCTCCCAACCCTACGCTGGATGGGCCACCCCCAACTTCTGCATCTGCAGCTTGATGCTGTGGCATGCAAAAGCAGCATCGCCCCCTCCATCCCTCCCTCCCTGCCACCTCCATCCCTCGGGAGGTGACACCAGGCCACCCTGAAGAAGCAAGGATGTTCTTGCAAAGCCCAACACAGCAGGTAGCTCATGAACAGCTCGGCTCTTTCCCTTCTTGAAAACACACCTTGCAGCAAAACCCTCCTCGCTCATCTGCCTGGGGCGTGCAACTCATGGAGAAGGGAAAAGTCCCCTGCGTTGCACACAGTCGGTTTTCATGACTCTTCCCCAGCTGGCAGCGTTCCCATCCCACCCTGAGTCAAGATTAAAATCTGAGGGTTTAGAAGAAGGTAAAGCCAGGGCTTAAACCTGCCTCGCTGAGTTAAGGCGCAACAAATTGCCTGGTGTCAACCTCTCCGATGCACCCGAGGGTTTTGCAATTTGTCCGCTTTAACGCTGGGAATGTGGGTATGATGGCTAAGAAGGATTATTTTGCATAATTATATCTTTCCTTCGCTTCATCAATATCAGAACACCACAAAAAAAAAAAAAAAGGCTTATCTCAAATATCAAATGCTGGGAGGTCTGCTACCCCTTCCGCTGCGATGGAAGGAAAACACCCTTTATCCTACAGTGAGATTCTACCACTTTATTCCCTCATTTTTACCATTTGATGGAAAGGGTATATTTTTTGGTTTTCTATAAATGACATTTTTTAAAAAATGCAAAAAAACTCAGACGTAGCCAAAAATACCCTTATTTGTTCCAAACGGGTTTGCTGGGAGCACACCTTTGCTGCCGTCTTCCCCATCTACAGCTCATCCTCCTTAGCAGGAACTCAGAGGAACACATGGTGAGCAGCCTCCAAGTCCTCATTTCCATAGCAAAGGGAGTGATTCTTGGCTTGGATCACAGCCATTTTGATCTGGCTGCTCTCCAAGGAGAAGGGGGGGAAGGAAAATGTGCAGGCCGTGGTTATAGAGAGCAGCGACTGGGGATCTTTGGGCACAGAACGCGAGCAGGTGAAAAACAAAACAGGGTTACGCTTGACCCTGAGCACCAAAAAAATAGTCATCTCCTCCCTAGCCCAGCCTCTGGTTAAAACGTGAAGAGCATTTAGCATCCTCCTTTGTTCTCAAGGCTGCAGCGCAAAGGATCCCCTCCTCCACCACGGGCAGGAAAACCACAGCTCAATTTGGTTGCCACAGGTTCTCTGTGCAGAGCCACAGGCAGGCAGGAGCTCCCAGCTTGGCCACTTGTAGGATTATCAGGTGAGATGCGACATCTGAGATGATTCACCAGGAGGAAGGGCTGATCCGGCCTCCACCAAGCCTGACCTGGCACCCTTGGGAAGTGACTGTGGAAACAGCTGGGTGGGCAAGAAAGTGCATCCATGGCTGTGCTGGGGACTGACGCTTCGGAAGGGGACTTGGGGCAAGAGCTCTGTAAAAGGAAGTTCATGAGATCATTGTCTGTGCTGTGAAATCTTAACTAAGGAGCTGGAACCATCTCCATACACTTGCTAGACAGGAAATAGTTTCTTTTTTTTTCCCCCTGTAAAGTACAAATTTGGAGGATTTAAAACCTCACGACTAGGAGCTGAAAGGAGTTTCGGTTTTGCCAGAGTTACAGCCCTCAGCAAAATTAAAACAGAAGCATTAGACACCCTGCAAAGACCACTACAATAGAAGTGCTGACAGATCTACGACCGCGCTGATCTCCTGGATCCCGCTCGGCGACACACGGCATCTTCCACAGCCTGCTGGGGATGGAGGGAAGAGCCTCCCAAACTCTTCTTTTTTCCCCTCAAATGTCGAGTGGCTTCCAGCTGAATTCCACCCAGCATTTAACTGGGTCTCCCCCTGCCCGTGTCAGCGTTAAAAGGGCCTTAGAAGCGCGAGATGCCGTCAGCCGCGCCTGCACAGTGCTACTTTTCATTCCGCTCCTTTCTGATCTCCCATCATGATGTGTCACGAGAGTTACCATGAGTTTGCCCATTTTCCTGTTTATAAAGGATTTATCTGTCTCGAGAATCCACCAGATGTATTTCTGCGGCTTCGGAGGGTTTTCAGCTTGCTTATGCAAGAGGAAATGCATCCTGCTAGGGAACACTGACAGGAAAACCCCCCGCGAATGGCCAGATCCTGCTCGGCCCATGTGATTGTGATCCCTTCTGGAGCGGGACACGCTGGAAATAAAGGGCTAGTTTAAGCCCGGGCAGCCACAGGCTACTGTTCAAAGAGGGCAAGGAGATACAAATCCGCTGGATGTGGAGAAAGGCCCTCAGAAAAGGTTGGTCCTTGGACTGGAAAGGCTCTTCCTTAAGTGGACACAGTCAAGAGTAAGTTGTGTCTGTTGATGGTGAGCCCCCAAACCCACTATTAGAGGTTGCACCCACTTCAGTGGCACCTCTGCAATAAATGTAGAGTCTCAGATAACTATTAACAAATAAGAAGCAGATAAGGACAAAAAACCCAATCACGATACACCGTAGGCAACGTCACCAGCACCAGTCATGAATGATGATTAACACTGGGGCACCCGCCTCACTTGTTCTGGGTTGGACAAGGCGCTGGGGTGGCTGGGAGAGGGGACAGTCCACCAGAGAAACTGCAAGATGGATCAGTCCACACCACGGGTGCCTGGTCAGGGAAGGCCAGAAGCTTCCGGAGTCCTGACACATTGACTAGGCAGCCCAAGGTCTTTGTGAGAACCTGGGCTGAGGTGCTGGGGCCTCATCTGCAAAATGATGAGTGCTCAGAGCTTGAATTAAAAATAGAAGGTATGTTATAATCCTAAGCCAATAATCAGGCCGTGGATGTTTCAACCCGAGGCCTAAGTGCCCCCATCACAGAGAAAACACACTCCCTCACAGCAGGGCTGAGCCACATCTGCAGAGCAGTTGGCCATCACGGAGATAAGCTCCAGAGAAAAGCCCACAAGGAATCTGGTAATTCACTCCTCAGAGCACTTTGAGCATCCTATGGTAGATAAGGTACAGAGCCACAAATGGAATGGGGGATACGAGCACTCAGAGGTTTTAAAGCCATAAAGAGACCACCACCCCATCACACCTCCTGCTCCACACGGGCAAGGAGGACTCGGTCCCACCGCTGAAGCCATCACTGTGAGCACGGGGCCGGTGGAGCGGGTACAGCCGTACCCCACCGCGTCTGAAAAAGGGAACAAGGATCACCCAGGTTATTTCCTAATCGCTCCCTTCTGGCATTTCTTAACTTCAGAGCGCTCGGTTGTGCAACCTCCGCGGGTTCTCTGTAACCCATGCATGTGCTCGGCGCGTTGGACACAGGCACAAACCCACGTTTAGGAGCCTGTGGACATGCAAAGCCTTGTGCTCAGTCTAGTTGCACATACTCCACATAAATACTTTACACCCTTACCACACTGCACAGAATGGTGTCTTGCAAAGGTCTAAGAAGACTCACTCATCTAGAAGAAAAGTCTGCTGGGTCATTTTAAGGACAGCATTTTTGAGCACACCTTTGGCAGAGGAAGGAAAGTGAGACATATCCGTGGGGGAAGCCAACAGGCAAGTGTTTGCTGCCAGCTCCACCAGTTGAGCCACGCAGGTAGCAAGGACAGTGGAGACGACCCATTCTTCGAAACCAAACAAGCACGGACTGACAAGCCCCAAAGGAGCAAAGTAATGACCATGGGAGACCAAGGCAAGCATGCGTCCTACAGCAAATTCAGAGCCACAACCACCATCAGACCACAAGAGCAGTGAACTGCCACCATCGTCTTGGTGGAGAACCAGTATGCCACCAGCAAGGCTAAGGGAGGACTTCATCCCCCTCTCAAGTATCAAGGGAATCAATGAACTCAGTCTCGTGATATTAAGCCGTGCAACATTTGGGCAAGGGAGGAAGTGGGGAAAAAGAAGTAATCACATGGCCACAAAAATTTCAGCTCACCCTACAACTTCATGTGAAACCCCTGGCAGAAAAAAAGGAGCGGTCACCTTGACGTTGGCCTCTACTTTAACCATAACGCGGTTCCCTCGCTGGTGTACCATGTCAAATCCATTCATACTAAGTCCACCACTGACAGAACTTTTGTTTTCAGATGTTCGGAGTCCTTTAAACCGAGGGTGAGCACTACTGCAGATGGTCACAGTTCCAAAACACATCATATTTGTGCACAGATTATTTTCAGTCTTTGGTTACTTTAGTCTAGGTTGAGCAAGACCCTGCCATCTGATTTCACTTCATTTTAAAGACAAAAAGCTGGAATATGAACTTAATACTGAAATTTCCAGCTGTTATACCACTGGCAAGATTCTATTTTGAGATGGGAACCTAAACCGCAAACTACCAGGGAATTTGATTATATCTCAACTGGGGAGCCCGGCACATTGAGAAACGTAACACAACCCAAACTTAAAACAAGCTGAAATTGCTCGTCTGGACAAAGTGCAAGGTGTTGGTTCTAACCTGTGAAATACTTGATCCCATTCTGGTTTTCAGAGCTGTACCCTGAAACAATCGCACTGAGGCCCTTATAATATGAAGAGCTCTAAACCAGAAGCGCAATGAATATGTTTACTCAAAGACCTCCAGGTATGCGATTCTTCTTCTTGGGGGATCTTACCACTCATTCCATGGTGTAGCTTGGTCTAACGTCACCTCATTTACTGTAATTTACAGTGACAAAAGGACACCGCCGTTGAAAGTCATTAGCCCGATCTGAGAGCATTGCCCAGCTTCGTTTAATCTGTGTCATCTACCATAAAGCTCGAGTGATGAATGCGCACAAAAACCATTACACAAAATAATTTATCAGGAGGCCACGATGGGATGGGTAACCAGCAAAGAGGAACACTTGAGGGGGTTACACAAAGCCTGGGTCAGAAGGGGTGAGGAAGCTGAGGAGCAACCACCTCCAAACCAACCACCTCTTTGGGGTTTACATCTTCTAGAGTATCTTTTGTCAGCTGGCACTAGCTCTGCCAGCTTCATGGGCAGCAATGCATAATGTCTTGGGGGATATTTGGGTGACAATTTAACACACACTGGGCAAAAGAGATCAATAAAAATGAAAACAGAATGGAGAGGAGAGCAAAGTAGAGAAAAAAAAAAAAAAACCAAAAAAAATTAAAGCCCAGGATAAAGCCTCATTAAAGGCAAGTAACATACAGAAAACACGGGGAAAAGAGGACCAGGGTACCTGTGGATTAAGCATCCCAGATGCCTTGAGGGCATCTCTTCATTTTAGCTTCCACCAGAGATACTTATCTAGTTGGTGGGCACCAAAGAAGCTTTCCTGGGTCAGGAAAGGGAAACCTTGCACTGGAGTAGATGGACTCCCATGTGCTGACCACGGAAGGTCATAGCCTTTCACCTGCTCCCCTCCACGAGCCTTCATGCTCCTCCACCTTCCCCTCTGGAATAAAGACCAGAGATGCTTCTCTGCACACTCTATCCTCATCCACTGCCAAGAGACGGAGCAATAGAACTTCCAGAGCTGAACGACTGCCCTATGAACTTCTGCCAGAGACATTACACCAGCGTGATGGAAGATGCTACTTACACCCCTGGGGACCGACTGCATCATCCCCCTTGGAAAAATAGCACATGCCATTGAGAAGAAAGCAACAGGGCTCCAGCCCACACTTTGACCCCTGAGGAGAACACGAGATGAAGAGCACAGCCCCCCGTGCAGAGCTGCGAGTCAGCAAGCCTGCTACGACAGCCAAGCACCAGGATTCCAGTTCGGAGAAGTATGCAGATAAAATGCCTTCTCCACAGAGCTGACCTAGTTCTCTTATCAGGGCAACTGAGCTAACCAGGAAGTGCCAATCTGTTCAGAGCTGCTACCCCAATTTGCTGGATTCTTCTGCTCTCCTGAAGGTTACATACAAGCATCTTTCAGACCATATTCCTGAGGCGTATCACAAGCTTTTTTATTTTTTAATTCTTGTTTTGGGCAAAAGCTTAGTACCAGCTAAGGATGATGGTTAGGAGTGGAGAAAGAGCTCTTCCCCACCACAGCTTCCTTAACTTCTCACCAAATCACCACCAGGTCACAGAATCCCAGCATGGTGGGGTTTTAGAAGGGACCTCTGGAGATCATCTCATCCAACCCCCCTGTTCCAGCAGGTCACCCAGAGCAGGGTGCCCAGGAGCACATCCAGGCACATTTGGAACCTCTCCAGAGAAGGAGACTCCACAACCTGAAGCTAGAAGCCAAGGAGATAGCAGTGCCCAGGTGCTGAGAGCCTGAAGCACAGAAAGGGTAACACGCACAGGACTTCCCCCTCTGCAGAAGTCCAGAAGAGGTGCAGACATGAAGGTAATTTGATTAACATGGTGGTTTCTAAGGTGAGCACATTTCCTGTTCAACTCCAGTGGCTCTAAGACATTATTGGAAACATTAAGCTGCTCTTCCCTGCTTACAGTCAATTGGAGCATTCCTTAAAAAAAAAAAAAACATGACAAGGAGATTTATCAAAAGGAGAAATCTCCAAAGGACTTGATAAGCTGTTTTCTACTCCTCCTCAATTACAACATGCCGCAGTATCCGCAGGAAGAAACTATAAATCTTAGAGATGTTTTAAGGAGATAAACGATCTCCTAGATAGAAGGTTGCAGGTCCCAGCTCTTCAAGAGCACTGTAGCACCACAGCCTGAGAGCCACCATCAGGCAACTGAGACCTGCAGAAACCTTCCGCTATAAACACAAAGTGAGCCGGGACACAAATTCCTCAACTTCGAAATAAAGCAGAAACAACAGATCAGCACAACCAAGGCTCACAAACAGACCAGCCAAGTGTGAGTCAGACTGACCAAGCGAGGATGCAGCATTCTCCAGATGGCTCTGCCTGACCACAACGGCTCCAGTGGTCTTCTGGATGGAGCCCAGCACCCTGACCTGCCGGGAGCCCACCGAGAAGACACCCCTGCTTTGGGGGACGCCATCAGAGAGGAGGAGGATGGCCAAGCATAGCAGCAGTCCCTCTTGGACCAGCCCTGAAGCCATACTCCGCTGTTGTGGTGTCCAGAGTTTGTTTGCAGCCCTTGGATGGCAAATGTGATGGCCCAGAGACCTGGACAATGTCATGGTCTGGAGATCACCTCATCCAACCCCCTTGCTCCAGCAGAGTCAGCCAGAACAGGGTTAGACTACAGCTACAGCACAGAGCAGTGTGGTCCATCACAGCGCAATTCTAAATGGATGCTCTACTCCAAAAAGTAGTAATGGGCTTGGTTAGCACACCCCGAGAAGCACCTTCACCCAAACACCAGCTAAAGCAGAGCCCAATTCAGGGACTTTCGCTTCTCAAGCTACTCAGTAACACCCAGCCAGCAGGTGAGGACCACTGAACTGATTTTGATGTTCTCAAAATGAAACCAACAATGGCTAGTTGTCAAAGACAAGACAATATCCTCAACCTAGAAGAGTGCAGAAGGCTCAGGCTGGACAACACAAACACGTTTCAGGTTTTAATGCTGTACAAACAGGCTGCAAAATGAATCTCAACGCTCACAGTTGGATCTGGCGTATGTTTCTCCAGATTTCCATTT
This sequence comes from Coracias cyanogaster, assembly GCA_033124195.1. NCBI lineage: Eukaryota > Metazoa > Chordata > Aves > Coraciiformes > Coraciidae > Coracias > Coracias cyanogaster. The sequence goes on from JAVSBS010016055.1 coordinate 8,171, forward strand.
GCTGTCCTGCCAGCTCTTCTGGCCAAGCAGCCTATAATTCAAAGAGCACCATTGTCATCCTGTCCCGTTTCCGTAACGTGCAATTTGACATCAGGGCTGGGGGAGGGAGGAGGCTAAAACTCCAACCCAGATAGTTCAATCTGGTAACTTGATTTTAAATCCCAATCTCGTGGTACCAATTACAGCCCCTCAAACATCTGTTTCAGCAAAGGGTTCCAAGCTCAAACACATTTCCTCTGTCCCGCAGATGGCCTCTGTCGCTGGTCCGTTCCAGGCCAGGGCTGCTGTCCTGCCCTGCAGCAAAGCCCTGGCCACCACAGCCAAGAGGGCAGCAACCTGGGCGAGCCCGTGTCGAACCACAAGTGCAACACCAAGCACCTTTCTCACCCCTCTAGGCAGGCAAGAAAAAAACAAACTGTCTTAGGAAAGCGTATTTAATTTAGCAAGCAGCTTTAATAAACATTCCTGCCACACTGTGAAGAAAGATTTCAGATGCAAGAAGAAGAAACACCTTCCTACACCAGCCAGCTCCCTCTGCCAAGGATGAGGAGTCATAGAATGGTTTGGGTTGCAAGGGACCTCAAAGATCATCTAGTTCCAACTCCCTGCCATGGGCAGGGACACCTCCCACTAGACCAGGTTGCTCAAGACCTTGAACACCTCTGGGGATGGATCATCCACAACCTCCCTGGGCAACCAGTGCCAGTGTCCCACCACCCAGGGTGGACCTGCTGTCCCCAACACCCCCAGCTCTCAGCCTGACGAGGAGAATCAGACCCCGACACACACTGGGCAAAGGCTGATGTCCTGGGGAAGGGACCTGCGGCTGGCTGCTCTCAGGGGGAGAGCTTGTTTTCAGCGAGGTGTGTGAAGAACTACAGCCTGTGCTTGATGACCTTTAAGCTTTACTTACCTGTGGGCTTGACAGTCACGTCCCCGCACGTGCCGCCCACGCCTCCAGCCCTTTGAGAGTCCCCGTGGCATTTACAGCCGTTCTGGAGGAGACCAGCCAAAACAACAGGTAGTATTACACCGAGATAAGCCCCAGCTGGCTTTTATGTAATCTTTCATAGTGCTTAAGAATTCCCCCTAGCAGACCAGAGGATCAATGTGGCAAGCACCGCACAGAAAGAGCAAAAAAGATAACCTTTACCCCCAAAGAAACATCAGGGAGCAAAGGGAAGGGCACGGTGATAACAGGCTGCACGGGGAAACAGGAGGCCAAGCCTGGGTAGCCCCCCTTTAAACAACAGCACCTTAAATCCCCACACGGAACTCACAAATTGCTCCAGAAAGCAGCGGTGGCCAGGAAGAAGATGCTGGAAAGCACGGCGAGGCTCAGCGAGAAGCGTTTGGTGCCTACACTTCCTGCTGTTCTAAAGCAGAAGTCCGTATTGCTGAAGAACGTCTGGCAACTCATGTCTAAGCTGGCTCGGGGTTTCCTCCTGCCTTGCAAATCAATCTCAAAGCCAAAAATGAAAATAAACCTTAAAAAAAAAAAACAAACCAAACCCCATATATTCACTGAAATCTCAAAAATTTAATCCACCCCCTGTTCTGACCAAGACAGCTTTGTGCCTATAATTACACACTATAATTAATATAAGCACTGCGGGAAGAAATTAAAAGGTGAAGAGCTAATGGCCATTGTGCCGGTGCAAATACACCTGTAAAATAACACACACACTTCAGCGTTAGATGCTAGAAGCAATCCCAGCCTCGTACCTGCAAGACCCCGAGCAAAGCGTGTAATAACCTCACCATTCGAACATGGGGACAAAGGTGTCAATCTCTTCCCCAGCAGTAACTGCAAGAAAACTGCAACGTTGACTGGCCACCGTGATGAAAAAACGCCAAGTAAACACACCAAGTGTACACCCCAAGTCAGTCGGGTGCTCAGGAGCCCAGCATGAGTAACAAACCATGAGGTTTTTAAGTATTTAAAAGTAAGGATTAAAAAAAAGAGTATTTGGAGAGGTAATACTAGCTCTGGGCTGAGAACCTCACCATGGAGCCTCTGCTGATGACCATCTTCCAATCAAGCAATCATCTGCCCGGCACTGCCATTCTGCCCGGCTCCCAGGGGACTTTTTCCGGCTTGGATTTGTCATTGCCTGCTACTCCCCAGGAGTACTAATTACACTCATTACCTATTGGTCTGATTGCGCCTGACCCAGGTCCAATATCGGGATGCGCACGACCGCAGGAGGTCCAGTCCCCATCGGATTGCACAGGGAGAGGGTGCTTGAGAGCGGGATGTTTCACCAGAGCAGGTTTATACATT
>JAVSBS010016057.1:0-15727 GCA_033124195.1 Coracias cyanogaster
TGACAGTACTCATTCTTAAAACTACTTCTTTTACCAGCTGTACATACGCAATACCACAGCAACAGTAGTGTACAATGGGTGGAGTCCAGAACAAAAAAACTTGTTCCACTCCTGCTAAAAGAGCCATATACACCAAGAAGACTAATTTTTATGCTGCTTAACCTCAGGCCAGGGCTTAGCCAATAGCCTAGTCATAGGCTTCCAGCCCCAAAATACTACTCAATGCTAACAATGTTAAGAATAATTCCTCTATCTTTGTTGTCCTGTACTCTGCCCCTGTGTACTCTGCCTTTACCCTCCTTTTCCTCCCTTCTTTTCTGTCTGCTGCTTTGCTGAGTCTGTGATGCCTGCTTGTTCATGCTGAAGACCTGTTCATTGTGTCTTTGAGTTGTCTGAAGGTCTAATAGACTCTCTTTGTTAAAACTTACAGCTCCTACTCCTATCCCTCATCTTTCTCCAAATTTTGATGGTGTTGCTTAGCCAGCGATGTGGTTTTCCATTTACTGCTACTTCCCAAAAGACCGAGGTATCTTTTTCTTTCCAGGTGTCAGGCTTCTCCTTTACACTGAACACTAGATATGAAAAATTTTAGTCTTAATAGATATGTGTTGCATTCCAGTGAAGCTTTCAGGTTACTTCATTTTGCCCTGAGTCTATCATCAAGCTTCAATCTGTATGATCATATACACTTTGGGTCATAGGTTACCCAGTATAAACTGTTAATTCTATTTGGAGTAGAAGGAAAAATGTAAATTGAAGATATATATTTTCAATTTATCAACACAAATAAAATGTGAAATTTATAACAAACCCTACGTGTTGTATTTTTTTTTCCAAATGTTTTAAAAATCCATAATGATAATCAAATACACTTTATCTCTGTGGAGAATCAAAACCCATTGAATTTGCTCAAAAAAGATAACAAAACCATTCACATATCTAAAAGTTAATACTCTGCAAAGTAAAAGTAGATTAAAAAGTAAAATATAGGGAGTTAACTTTTCCCCCACATTCTAGATTCAGATAGATGTTAATTTCTATGTTACATTTTAGTTGCTACGTAACCGAGAAACAGTGGATCCTTCGGGCAGGGAACAAAGAAGATACACAGGGGAAAAAAATGAGCGGATCCTATTGGAGGGCTTTACAGAGGAAAATAAATATTCTAAACTAATTACACATAAGTATTATCTGGTGCCAAAGTTTTATATGTATCTATATATATATGTGTGTATATATATATATACGGTGTGTCTTTTACAGCAATTCATTTGCGTCAATGCTGGAAGTGTAATTTACATCCTAACAACTTCATCAATCTCCCTTTGAACTTGAAGAAAGTTGCCCCTATCGGTATGATATATTCCTGCATATGGAGCAGTTTCTCCTTTTCCAATTATCATGTTAATTTTGAAAAATAAAAAAGATTAGTTAATTTAAAATTCTCCATCCATAAGCAAAACAATAGATAACATAGAATTAAATAGGTTCTAGCAGGAAAGTAAATTGAGTTGATGGAAGACTCCAGAAACTGTTTTAAGTATTTTACTAAGATGGTTTTAAATTCAGAAATAATGTGAATTGCGTTCATTATAATAAAAGGAAAATGTAAGATCTAAGTGAACTGTTACAAAACTTACATAAATTCGCATTTTTTCTCATTGTCTTAAACACATTTACTTTAGTAGCTCTAATGTAGATCTGCTTAGCTTGGCATCAAGCTCTAGACTTGCAAATCTGGATTTCATTTGATATCAAACCTGAATGTCAGTTTTTCCTAAAATCTTATGGAAACAAACTTTCTGTTGAAGATTTTTTTTTTTTTTTTAGTGGGACAAAGATTCAGGAAAAAAAAAAAGAAGTGCCCTGTTGTATGTTTCTGTAAAATATCTAAACCCACTACTATTGTCTGGTGAGAAGAAGTACGAACAGAATGTTTTACACAAAATCCTGTTCTTACAGCATTTGAGAAAGCTTCAGAGGTTCAAGTAATTCAGATAAAAATGGACATGAAATTGAATAATGAATAAAAGCCTGTGAACTCTGGAATATTTATCTTAACCTGAAGGTCTAAACATCCCTGCAGTTTAATACACAGAGTGGTTTTTCTCCTTTGTTTATTAACTTTGCCTCTAGACAAAGTCTCTTTATTTTTTTTTAACTATCTTGAGATAAGGTATACAGCTTTCATTAGACATGTTAAAAGACACTTTTAATAGTTTACGTCATGAAAAAAGAGTGAAATTCACAGAAAACATGCATGACGCTCATTCGCCCAGAGAATTTGCAAATTAAAAAATGTATACTCAGCAAGGAATACACAGAAGCAAGTTACAGAACACTTGTAATCTCCCATCTGCATGTACCTGTCGCTGCACATGCATAATAACTGATTCCACAGGAGATGCAGAAAGACATATGTATGCAGCCAGAATCAAGTCATCAGGCAGGAGACAGTACTACATTCACACAAATAATAATTCTGTGATAATTGATTTCTAAAAGTACTGTCAAGTGTTTGAAATCTATCATGAGAAACACCTACTTCTCGGCATGTTGAAGAGCATGGATATAATTACCTGAGCTGATAAAGTGCAGAGGGACAAATAATTACAAGGCTAATATTGAAAAACACATGTAGCACTAGGTGGAATAACACCAAGTAATCAAGTAATCAATCAATCATGAAAATTACAAGGTTTAGAGAGGATGCAGGTCTGGGGTGCCATGATGCCTGATACACCCTCTTTCAGTCTCAGGGAACCAGCTTCTCAGCTGAGGCAGGGAATTCTGATTTCTGAATTTTAATTGAAAACTACAGGGTCTGTATTACTTCTGCATTTGTCTGTGGGACAGCATTTAAGATGGTCTCTTTCCACAGGGACTTTTAGTATCTGCTGTCACTCATAGTGATACTGTCATTCCCACTTAGTGCATGTGAGGCATAATTAACAGCACATAGTTATCTGTATGCTCTGGTCTGGTGCCATTCTGCTTTATAACACACTGTTTTCCTTTTACAGTGGACTGCAAAAACAAAGAGGAGTTTTCTTTGTGCTTTCCTATCAATATGACACTCAGGCAATGACCGTATGTACTGCATCTCCTTCCCCTGTCAAGAATCTAAAACGTCAGTTTGTGAGATCACTGAAAATAATCATAATTAATTTCTTGTTGATTGACAGACTAATTCCTTCTCAGAATAATATGCAAAGGCAATTATCAGTCAGTGCTAGCCACGTCTATGTAAATTGTGTTAGAAATGCTCAAGTTGGAGGTCAAGCTTGTTTGACTTTAAAAACTTGTGCTATACTTCACACAGTTAAATCAAATCATGACCATTTAAACAGTTTAATCAAAGTTGTTTCGTATTTTAAAAAGCCTTTTCTGAAATATGCTTCTTATAACCATCCTGGTTCTGTGAGGGTTTTTTAAAAGATTAAGCAGGCCTTCTACTGAATTGGAAAAACTGTCTTCTGATGACACTTGGAAAAAAATTCAAAACTTATTAATAGTATAAAAATATTCCATTTCTGTATTTGTATTGACTACTTCAAGTTTTAATTTAGAAATGATTCTTTGAAAATAAATAATATTTCAATATGTAGCTTAGAAAATACAATATGCCCAAATCACATTCATATTATTTCTACCCTAGAAACACTTCTTTATCTCATCAAAATTGATTGTTTTCTAATAAAAAATGTTAACCTTTTCCGTTTTTATTCCAGTCTGGAACTAAAAAAAGAAAGGTATTAGGGAAATTGCAGTGCTCAGAAAGATTTACTGCTTCTATTCATATTACTAGAGGCAAATTAATTGATTTTATTAGTTATTTTCATCATTTACTGATATAAAGTTTCAGCAGGAGGATTTTAATATACACCAGTGAGGAAATATAGAATAACTTGTACAAGAAAATGTGAAAGTGGCAAAGTTCAATTTCAAAGTAGTCAAGTGACTCCCAGGTAAATTCATACACAGAGAATCAGAAAGAGGTACTGTCTGCCACATTTTCCAGACAGACACCTCTAAGTGCCTGACTACCTCAGAGGTGTCAGAGGGGTACTACTTTTGTTCAGGGAATCACTTCTTGTCCTATTTCTATTAGGAAGTGAGCATTTCTATGGGCATGACCATATGTGTAATTTGAAGGCGAGAACTTAAATATTTTAATGCCTTGTCAGGTATAAATCATCTTAACATTCCTGAAGCAAGTAGAGTTATATCAATTGGTACCAAATCAGAATCTTCCCATAAAACTTTATTTTAAAACATAGATAGTGTTGATATTTTTGGAATACGTTTCTCAAGCTTCACACATTTGTGACTTGTTCTGCACTTTCAGTGACAATTTTCTATTCAGTTAATGGAAATGAAGGATCATGCAATTGACCTAAAGCTCAGTACCCTGATGAAGAACTGCAAGGAGCTGTGGTAATAAGTAATATGTATACATGTACATGTATATGGACTTATGTAGAACTTTTTACATATAAAATTGTATCTATTATTGCTTAGGCAAAGTTCTTACCTTGTTTATAAGGATGAATTTTGGCTCTGGTAGTCAGAACAAAACACCTCACTTTCACTCATTTTAACTGTATCTGTAATATTATGCAAAATGTCCTCCATTTGATTTAGATGACAGGGTTTTTTTAAAGCATACTTTATAATGAAACTTTTTTTGGGGGAAAAAATAAGCTTGCATGCCTGTCCACTTTATAAACAGGTCACATTTATGATGGGAAAAAAATTCAGCTATCTTTTTCTGATTTGTTCTTTCTTCTTCAAGTTTTTCTTGTACTCCTTTATTAGATATGACCAAAAAAACACCCCTTTTTCTTTAAGAGTTCATGCATCTAACACTCCCTCTGAAGCTAATCAGAGATTTTGTCCTCCATGGTACATAATGAACTCTCTGAGGAGCTCGGAAAGTGCATTCTATTGTTTTTATGTGGCTTTTTTAGACTGCTTCCTGGTGGAAATCCTTAGCCCAATAAATTTCTTACTCACTTTGAAAAACATTTTTTATTTTGTTTGGTATGTGTGGGGTTGTTACAATTTCTTTTCCTTGAAGAGGTTTTTGAAGTCCTTGAATTTACCCCAGGGCCCAATAGCCAACTTTAATTCTCATTTCTAATCCCTGAACACTCTTAATCAAACTTTCAGTAGTTTTAATTATTATTCAACATCTTATTTTGGATTAATTTTTTTTTCTATGATTGTACAATGAATACAGATCATGAAATACTCATTGTATATTTGCAATTAAAATAATAATCCCTCTAACAAAGTTTAGAACAATTTAAACTACCTGGGATTTAAGAGAGCTAAGTGATTGGAAAGGTGATTTATGGCTTGGCCAAATGTCCTGAAAGTTAAAACAGATTCGTAAGCATTCTTAGGAAAAGGAAATTGCTATGATGGACAAAACGTGACATCCATCAGATCTGACAGACTGTCTCATATTGTGGCTAGTTCAAAGAGTTTCAGAAAACAGGTCTAAGAACCTTACAGCAAAAGAGTGTAGAAAAATCTGCATTTATAGTTAGATTTCTTCTTGTTCTTTTATATCAGAGAAAGCTTAAACCCTGAAGCCTGAAGGTAAAGATCTCTGCAATAAAATTTTCCTTAATTATAAAAATCCCATGTAGTCTTGATGTCAATCTGTAAATCCAGCTTTTTTGGTTAAGCTTATCACTTCAGAAACTACAGTGAGAACTAAGAGATTTCCAGGAAGACCAGGACACAAATTAAAAATTTAAATGCATAATAAAATAAACAGTGATAAAAAATGTACACAAAAATAGTGTCTCCAAATCTTCTTTCCTGCTATAATCAGAATGTCACTTTTTGAGGCTCACTAGGTAAATTATCATTAGGCAAATTATCATTAGGCTTACAAAACCCAAATATTTAACCTGCCGAATAAAATTCTTCCAAGTATTTTAATGATATAATTAGTTCATTATCCTGTGAGTTACTGTAAAGATACTTACAAATAAGCATCTTGGTAAAATATCTGAGGAGGGAAAACAGATGAGTTCAAAAGCAGCATGTGTTGAGCTCACGTTCCTCTCAGGAAGCAAATATTTTTTATTACCTATTAACAAGACTTAAGAGAAGCAGTTTACCTGTATAAAAGGAGATTTTGGTGAGCTTTAATGCAAAAATTCCTGCTGCAGACTGCTTGGTAGGATTAATGATGGTCAAGGCTATACTGAAGCAGAAGATGGTTAAACATAGCACTGGTCCATTAGTGATGCTTTCCCCATCTGGGCAGCTTATATTCACACTGCTGTCAGTACAGGCCTAATGTAGCACATGCTGCATTTTCATGGGCTTAATGCTCTTTTCCCAGTGTTGTGGAAATATAGACATTTTTGGCAGAGATGTAATGCTTCAGACTACAACAGTTCATCTGCTTTCACCTGCAACATACTTTTCACATCTCAGTACCTTTCCTAGCCCTTCTTTTTCTACTCTGAGTAATAGCATACATTTGGATTTTCTGCATTATCCTGCCTTTTCTCTGTTTTTCCACAACTCTCTGAATAGCAAGTATTGTGTGTCTTCCCTTACTGCTTTTTGGAGTTTTCCACACTTTGAATTCATTGAGCATATTAAACTGCACTGGTTGCAAGCCAGTGACCAAATAACTTCAGAAGGAGGTATTACTATTTTGTAAAAGAAAATCCTCCAGTGTAAATGGCTGAGTGTCTTCACACTGTTGATTAGGAAAATATGCTCCAAAATTCTCAGAGCACACTTGCAAAAAGTCTTATCTATCAAGGGAGGAGTGGGAGGAGAGGCAAAAGAAAGGAATTAAGCCATTCAGAAGTGAGTTTCCTGGCAAGTGGCTTGATTTATGACACTTCAGCAAATGGAGAAAAACAAACAAACAAGCAAAACATTACAATAGCACTCAAGGTGATTCATTAAGTTACGTTTTCATTAATGTTTGAGGATGTCATTAAAACATTAAAATTGTGTCACACTGGGATATAGCCTAGCATTGCCCTATATCATACTGGGAGACCGCTCAAAACTGTTCTGTGTTGTCTGTCATCAGTGTTCAGTGGGGGACTTCCTGCAAGTTTTCAAAGACAATAATGAAACCTGGGGATTGTATCCTTTTGAGAAAGTGAGTCACCAAAACATCACAGACGTTCATTACCATATGAATTTAGTACAATTTCCAAATCCCCAGATCACCATTATCTCTGAATTTACCCTTTGTAGTGAATAGAGAAAAATTGTTATTTTATTTATCTGAAGACTGCACTGTGATAAGCAAAGTGCTGGAAATAATCATATGAAATTCACTGTAGCATAAGAATTTCTAGGTAAGGAAAAAAAAAAGCAACTTTTTTTTGAGGGAAAGAGAATATAACAATTTTTAGTAGAATAAAGAATTATAACTGATATTAATAATACAATACATTTTATTTCCTGTCAAGAAAAAAAATCAACTTTCATATAAGGGAATGGAGACTATAGGAGACTATAGGTCCATGGGATACATGGACCTAGTTTTACACAATGTTTATATTCCATCTAATAGTGAAGAAACCAAGGATGATGTCTTTTGAAGGCACATTGGTGTTCAACCAGAGAGCATCTGAGGTGATACAACCCTAATCTCAAAACTGCACAGGTGAGAGAGGGTGCAGAGCTGTACAAGAAGCTGCAGCACAGGCTTAAAAATCAAAGTAACACACCTCCACAGAAGAAATCCTGTTTGCAAATACCATATATTTACACCCTCAGAAACATTCATTCACCTATGGCTTAATGATATCAGTATCAGTTCTTGAGCAGTTTTGACTGAAGAGAACCAGCACTCTCCCATAGGCTTCCTGGAGATGGGTCAGTAGCTAGCACGGGCCATGGTAGTTCTCAGTAATTAGGTAGAGATTCTGGTAGCATGAACACAAGATGTTCCGTATCAGCTAGTATAGCTGATGGCTGTGTTTAAATTAAAGCCTTGATGCTTCCAAATAACCTCAATAATATCTTTTTTTCTTCCTTTATCTGCACCTTTTTCTGCATTATTTTTCCTTTAAGCCCAGTTAAATATTTCCCTTTTAACAAGTTCTCTGTTCCTCTATATTGAACTTCTTCTGCATGTCTTGCATTTGCTTGTGCCATTATAATTTGTTTACAATTGTTTCAATAACATTTTAGATTAAATTTTAGATAAAGCAAACAAACAGAAAAAATCCCATAGAATATGGTGAGGGCTTTAGACAGCGACTTGATATTTTAGGTAATTCAGATTCAGTAAGAAAGAAGCCTGAATATAAGGCAAGAGGTATAAAAATGCAGAATAAAAATGCAAATGATCCATTCTGGGACCATGACTGTACATAGCTCTGTGTACAGGTAGGCAGGACATGTGAAGTATTCAGCTAGCTGGAAGCCTGAACACAACACAGAAGAATTCTTTCTACAAGCTACAGCTGAAACTTCCCATTGTGAAGCCTGGGTTAAGGATGTCACAAGAAAAATTCCTAGGCTAGTGAGGTCATCAGACTACTACCCACTATTGATTTTCCATGTGGGTGGAAAGGAAGCAGCAATATGTAGTCCAAAAACTATCAAGAAAGACTTCAGGGCCTTCGGACAGTTAGTGAGAGAATCTGGAGTGCAGGTTATTTTTTCTTCTCTCCTTCCAGTTGAAAGCAGTGACACTGAAAGGAATAGGAGAATACAATCTATCAATACATTGTTCTGGGGCTGGCTGTCACCACTAAAATTCTGGGTTTTTTGATAATGTGATGGCCTGCACAGCACCAGGAATGTTGACAACAAATGGGAGACACCTGTCTCAACGGGGGAAGAGGGTCTTTGCCCAATAGATTGTGAGCTGATTGACAGAGCTTTAAACTAGATGTGAAGGAGTAGGGGGGATAATAATGTCAGAATTATCTGTGATAAGTGGCAGGGCGACACACCAGAGTTGGAGTGATGGGCTGACAGTAAGGGCCTTCTACATGTTGCCCTGAGGCATGTTGTGGACACTGCAGCACAGGCAAAGTCTAACAGAGATGAGCCAGGGGCTCCCAAGGAAATAGGAGCCAACAGGGTAGCAGCCATGAAACACCTTGGGGGAATAAAGGTGTGTCCCTCTAAGAAGGCGACTTGGGACTTGGCCAGCAGCCCAGCTGAAGTGCCTCTACACCAGTGCAGGCAGCATGGGCAATAAGCAGGAGGAACTGGAAGCTACTGTGCTACAGGAAGGCTACGACATAGTGGCCATTACTAAAACTCAGTGGGATGAACTCTATGACTGGCGTGTTACTATCGATGGCTACAGGTTGTTCAGAAGGGACAGGAGCAGAAGGAGGGGTAGAGGGGTTGCCCTGTATGTTTAGAAATGTATAGACTGCAAAGAGTTGTCCCTAAAGAATAGCCATGAGAAGGTTGAAAGCTTGTAGGTAAGAATTAGGGATTGAGACAACAAAGGGAGTCTTGTGGTTGGTGTCTACTACAGGCCACCTGATCCAGGGGAGCCTATCAATGAAGCCTTCTTATTCCAGCTCCAGGAGACAGTGCACTCGCAGGTTCTCATCCTACTAGGGAATTCGAACCACCCTAACATCTGTTGGAAAAGTACCACGGTGAGCTGTAGCAATCTAGGAGACTCCTGGAGTGCCTAGATGACAATTTCTTAAAGCAAGAAATGGACAGCCCTAACCGAGAGGATACGATATTGGACCTGATGGTCACAAATTCAAGTGAATTCATCAGGGACATCAAGACTGGAAGCAGCCTGTGCTGCAGTGATCATGCACTAGTGCAGTTCACTGTCCTAAGAGGTATGAGGCAGATGAGAAGCTAAGTCAGGACTCTAAATTTTAGGAAAGCAAACCTCCAGCTCTTCAAGGAGTTAGTCAATAGTACCCCCTGGGGAACAGTTTCCAGGGACAAGGGAGCAGAGCAGAGCTGGAAGATCTTTAAGGATGCTTTCCATAGAGTGCAAGAGCTCTCAATCCCCAGCTCTAAGAAACTGGGCAAGTAAAGAAAGAGACCAGCATGGCTGAATTGAGACCTGCTGGTAAAACTAAAAGGCAAGATGGAACAGCACAGGCAGTGGAAGAACGGACAGGTATCCTGGGAAGAGTACAGGGACGTTGCCTGGTTGTGTAGGGACAAGGTCAGGAAGGTTGAGGTGGAGCTGGAGCTGAACTTGGCAAGGGATGCAAAGAGAAACAAGAAGGGCTTCTACAGGTATGTAAATCAGAAATGGAAGGTCAAAGAAAGCGCACTTCCCCGATGAGCAGCAATGGAGACCTTGTAACAACAGATGAGGAGAAGGCTGAGGTCCTCAACAACTTTTTCACCACAGTTTTCACTGGCAATCTCTCTCCTTACAGTTCTCATGTTGATGGCCCATGAGACAGACCAGGGAAACAAAGTCCTTCTCACTGTAAGGACGGACAAGGTTCATGAACATCTGAGGAACCTCAACACACAGAAGTCCATGGAGCTTGATGAGATGCATCCCAGAGTCCTGAGTAAATTGGCTGATGCAGTTGCTAAGCCACTCACCCTGATATTTGAAAGGTCATGGCAGTCAGGTGAAGTCTCTAGTGACTGGAAGAAAGGTAACATTACACCCATTTTTAAAAAGGTTAGAAAGAAAGGCAACTAGTGACAGGACGAGAGAGTATGGCCTGAAACTGCACCAGGGGAGGTTTAAGTTGGTGTCGCGGTCCGGGCACCAGCGTCCGTACCGCCTCCCAAGAGGGAAGAGGATCGAGGGCAAGGCGAGACACTACCCCAACAAGCTTGTAGGCAACCACGGAGGCTGATGAGCATTTAACAAGTTTATTACCAAATATATTCTAACAAAACCTTATTTACTCTATGGAGATATGATATCAAAGGACGCCACGCCCACCCACTCACTCCCCCTCAGTCAACCTGGTGTGGTGTGGTGCGTGCGTGTATGTAGATGTTGGTTTCTTCCCTCTTCCGGCATGTGGTGATGTTCGGGTCGACGACGTTCGGTTAGCAGACTCGGGCGGTTCTGATGATGGCGTTTGCCACACCTTCTTTACTCAGTAAAAAAAAAAATTGAAGAAGTTGAATAGATTCCAAGTCTCCACGTCTTCAGTCTGTGCTTCTGAGCTTGCACTTAGATGTAGAGTTTGTGATCTTTACTAGGCTTTGCTCCTGGAACAAAATGATAGCACCAGACTTTCTTAACGGAACATCAGGAGGGACTTTCTGAAAGACTGAAGTGATTATATTAACTGTTCTCTTTTTCACAGTACTCTTGCTGACAAGAAGAAGATTCCAATGTGGAGATTGTCAGATGCTTTTGATTGAATATGCTATTCAGGAGCCAAAACACTTCACAAACATGTACTGGGTTTGGGTTTTTTTAATCCTTTTCCCATCCTTTCCTACTCCTATTCCTTTGCAAGACAGATTTTTCAAGACAGATCCCTCCCAAATATATTTATAGACTTGGAAATTTTTTATAAAATAGAACTGTTCTCTCCCAGCTATTGCGTCTAGTAGATTAGAGAGATACTGGGGGTTTTTTTTCCTTCTTTTTTTTTTAACCTAAACCATGTTTTTCTCTAATCATCCTTTGTGTTTTCCACAATACATTTGGAGGTATTTTTTGGCTACTTCCATTTATGAAGAGATTATTTCAAGGCTCCGAATGAGCAGAGCAGAGCACACTATCACCATATCCATGCTTTTTCCGCAGTAGTAACCTTTTCATATCTGAGACAAGATCTTTCCTCATTTTTATTATTATTTTTTAGCTATCAAATATTTTTTATCAAACTTATATATATACATCTCTCTGGAATTTTAAATTCTATCCTGATTATGAAAGTTTTTTTTTTCAATATTATATGATATGATTGATCATAATGCAGAGTAAAAGTGAAAATTTACCCTTTAAAACATACTTTTTTTAATATTTTGTAGACATGACAATAAAACTGTCTTTTTTCCTGTGAGTTGAGAAAAGAGAAGGGCTGAGGAATGAAGCAGCAATATCAATACTTGAATGAATGGAGGGGCAGCCTATTGAGAACCATTAATTCCAGCTTCTGAAAAGCTTGACAGTCCATGCTGTAAAACTTGTCTACCAGTTTATACCAACCTCAACTTACTTATTAATTATAGTACACATAAGAAAGTTCAAACTGTTGACAGTCATCAAACAGAAGAGCATAATATGCTCTAATCTTATTTAATTTTACCCTCAATATTGGAATAGCAGACTACCTTATGGATGATTCTGTAAATTTTTAATGCACTATTTTCAGCAATCTCTTGGTTTGTTCACTCTAAACAAGTATATTGAAAGTTTTTAGTATTTAAAATATCATGGAAGCATGTATTTTTCAAGTCAAATGAGTTGAATAAATTTACTTAATTTAGACAGCTAGGGATAGACTCACATATTTTACTCTGCAATGTGTGATCAATTACAAGGAAGATATAGAACTCCTGAATTTATTCTCTCTTTTTTTTTTAATATGAAAGTGATCCAAATGATTTTGTTAGTCATATCTAATTTGAACTCATACTGTGAGAAAAAAATACACTCCAGGCATTTTTCTTTTATTTTCTTCAGAAATAGAAGTGGGGGAAATACAGGGAAAAATCAAACTTCAAATCTGAAATTCTATGCTATAATGAAATACAATAACATTTCCACTGTTAAAAAAAAAAAAGAAAAAAAATATATTGAGTACTTAGCTATATTAAGTCTATAGAGTTAATCTATGGTTCATTGCTTATCATGTTTTCTTACTACTTTATGCTCTCTCCTGTTGGTCAAGCATATATTTTGTTCCACTTACTTACTTTTGAAATTCTCCAGTGCATCTCAGTGGATTCTTTTTGAAGTGCTAAACTAATAAAAAGTACTATAAATAATAGTATAAATATGAAGCTTATAAATTACTGCTGCAGATGTTCAAACTATTTATAGTAGAAGAAATATGCAAATGATCAAGAAAAACTTGATTGGATAGATCAGTATCACCACTGAGGATACTGATTTTTTAAGGAAATCAACTGAACATGCACTGAATTACATTTTTATCCAAAGACCTTTGCCTAACTAAAAGAAGAATGATATTGATCCACTTTACAGAGAATTTCCTCTTCTTTCCTGATGCCAAAGGTTAAGGAGGTGATTTGTCTGACTAAACTGAATCTTTAGAGGATGCTGGTTTAGGAACACAGGACACCTATTTATGGACAGTATTAGAGAATTCATAAACTCCCAAAATAGTGACAGTGTTCCACCATTTGTGTGGCAGTTTTGAAGACTTCCCACTTCACTCCTTTGAGCTTAATCTGACCATGTTGAAGGACTTGCTCAGCACAAAAGTAATCATTTAGGGAAAGGACTAGGATATCAATTATTCATCAACCCTGCAGAAACCCATCCATGTATGAAAGAAACAGGCTCAACTAACAGACAAATCCATCTCCCACCATTTCTCTAGGCTATTTTCTGTATTTGCCTTTTGTATTTTCTTCACTGTTAAAATTTCTCCCCAGCAGCAAGTAGCCAATACTGTAACTACCTTCTGCTTTGGTGCTTCTAGGAATGCAACCTTTTACAAACATTGTCTCATTGCAAAAAGAGGAAATATAGCTCTTTCTCAATCAAAAAATGTTCAAAATCTCACTTTACTCGTTCAGAAGATAGAATTATTGTTAAGAAAATGTAGCTAAGAGTTCAATGGTTGATGAAAAAGTAAATTTTTCATCACTAAGAAGAAACGGGTAAGTAGAGTCAGTCGGTTCATTGTAGCGTAAAGGAACCAATTAGTAAAATTACAAAGTTGAAGGGCTGGATCATTCTTTAAGTCAATGCTACATATTAACAATTAATTTGTAACAGAAGGTGTAGTTAGAGTCAAATTTCAACCCAATAATGAAACTACACAGCAACTAAAACATGGAAAAATATATTTTAATATCATTGACATAAATTGGGTAGCTAAAGGAAGAATGTAAAGTATGAAATAAAAAGAAAAATTCTAATTGTTGATGGAAAATTTTACTGTACCTTGAATTCCATAAAACCTAGTTGTTTCTGCAGCAGTATTTATTTCCTAATGATGCCACCTGTAATATATTGCTAGATCCAGATCAATGCGTTGGTATGCCAGATTAATTTTGTATGTGTGTATCTGGTTTACATTAAAGGCAAATTGTTAAGTAAAGCTGAATCAGGCTCAAGGCAAAAGGCAGAAGGTTGTAAATATAATACAAGCTTTATACAAGCTCACAAAGGTAGCTTTCATAACTGTACTTGCCTTGTAAAAATAAAGATAAGAGAAAAATGTGTATATATGGTTCGGACTTCACAAGTCCTTCCTTGGGGCTTTTAAAAATTTGGAAGAACTCATCAGTAAATCCAGGTGGTGCGAGTAATTGTCATCATCAATATATATTTTTTTTCTATCTTGCTATTCAGTAACAACAGTGAATGAAAATATTAACATATGGCTTTAAAAAAAGCAAATGAAACCCATTGGAATTATAATTTTTTTCTTACAGAATTTAAAGACCATATTCTCCACTGCTTCAATCACAGTATTAATAAAAGTACTGAGAGAATTGGATGAGAAGTTTATGTAAAGATCTTTCAACTTTTTCCAGTCCTTTAAAACACGTTATTAATGGCCCAGAAAAATGGTGGGACCTTTTTTGTTCTTGAAGAAAGCTTTATTTGAAGATCACTACATATGCTATTCATGTAGACTTATCTGGAAATTGAAATGATACATGAGAATTTTTACTTTTCTTAGGATTTGAAAGGATATTTTCTAGAAAAAGAGATTCTTAATATAGTATTTTAACATAGAAACTTACTGGGGTTTGGAGACAGGCATCATATCTAGCATTCAAACTTCAAGAAAAGTTTTCTCATGTTCAAGATAGAATTTCTGCATAGGTATATAGGTGAAGAGAGTTGGAGCATACCCAAACAGCAAAAAACCTTGTGGTAAATCAGAGGATCGGCCCATAAATAATTGAGTGCTCTGTCTTATACAAGCATGGGAATGGAGCTTCAATTTCCTGCTTCATGTGTTAAAACCTTAACCATGGCCTATTTTGGGGTGGCTTTTCAGGACATCCAGAATGGCTTTACTATAAAAAAGGATTATTAACTCCTGTCGGCTACTGACCTGGGGATATCAGCAACACACTCACAGAAATCTAGAGTATCACCAAGCCAGTCTGCCTCCTCTGATGTGTTAGAACAGTTCTTAAAGCCCCAAATATCTAACTTCAAATCAGCATTGTGTAATCCATGAAACAAGATCAGACTTTAGTGGAGACCTGTCATTACATATTCAATAGTCCATTAAGTGAGTTTGGGAAATCGTATCCTCAGCTATACCTTGTGGTATTGTTGGTAACGTTGAGTGATTCCTTTTACCCATTGTGTTATCTCTTGGATACTAATCAATTTCCACGTTCCTCTGAAATCCTAGGTATGTCCCTGTTGAAAGTGGGCATTTTAAAAATGACAAATATTATTTCACACACATTTTACCATTCATGTAGCAGAATAGGTGCAACTAGAGGTTGTAGGAATCACAATCTCTCCTATTTATCATTAAGACACCAGGGACAGCTTCCATATCATAGAATCATAGAATCATAGAATGTTAGGGGTTGGAAGGGACCTCTGGAGATCATCAAGTCCAACCCCCCTGCC
>JAVSBS010016057.1:15827-26758 GCA_033124195.1 Coracias cyanogaster
TAGCTCCTAAATCTTCTGGCCATTTGTTCCCCTCCCGCCTTTGTTTACCTCTCCCATTTTACTGTAATTTCTCACCAGCTGAACAAGGCAATGAGGTCACTGTTTGGAGATCAGGGTGCAGAAGTCAGCATGAGTGTGAAGACAGAAACTAATCAGGAAAGTTTGTCAGGGGAGAGGAATGGGTGGGGGGGGGAACTGTACCCCAGTACAGGATTAGTAGTGGGTATGCTGGGTGTGTTTAGTAACACCTCAAACTTCCCTTTCTTCAGTAGTGTTGCACAAAGCAATTGGGTCAAAACTTGACAGGCAGTGTTCTGCTGCCTGCTTTTGTTTATTTTTTGTAAGGAAAGAAGAAAATTAGAAAAAAAAAAGTCTTTTACAGAGAGAAGAAAAGTCACAGCTCAGCTATTTGCGCTGTCTTTCTTTCCCTCCTTCCCTCTTTTTCCAGGATTTTGCACTTGCTGATGCAGATTTATGGATCCCTTTCTTCCCTGCCCAAGGAGCCGGAAAGTTTTACAAGCCATTTTGCATCCAATCCATGAAAAGTGAGCGTGGGGCTTCAGTCTGGAGCACTGACACTGGAGGCAGAAGAGACTTCACACAGGTGGGGGCATCCAAGTATGTTAACTCCACCTGATACCCGCCATTTGTGAGCGGCACTGGTTCCAGATCAATGTTCTGGTGATCCTGTCTGGCAGTCCCCCTGTCAGCCCCTTGGCCTGCTATCCAGGACATGGCAGCAAATGGAGGGGCTCCCTAAGCTCCAGCTAACAGCCCCCACCAAGACATTTTGTGGGGAACAGGATTACTTTCATAACAGCCTTTTAAACTGTAAAGCACAGGTGGCTGCTGGAGAGTCACAGGACGTGCTGTGGGCATTCAGATGGGGTGTCTGTGCACAAATGGAGTGGAGCATCTGTGTGCACAGCCAGCCCCTCTGTGTGCTGGATGTGGTAGGGTATGGACCTCTGCGGTGTCAAAGTTTGGGAGGGTGGGAAAGAGGATGGGAAGCAAGCACATGTTCATCCCACATGCAGGATGTCTCAGAGGATGGTGTTCTGGACTTCCTAGTCACATTTGACCAGAAGCCACTGAATCAGTTTGCTAGAGCATTCATTCAGGCTCCCAGCAAGGCAGCTGCAGGTGGATGCATCTCAGGTTAATCTCACCAGTTCCAGGAGTCAGCTCTTTCCTAATCAAAAGTTAACTATGAAAACAACAATGCTTTGTTTTCAATATGAAGTGAAGCAGTGGTTTTATCTGGCATCTCTTGGATGTGGTGGCCCCCACGCTGCAAGAATGCCAGAAATGTGTTTTCAACTGCTCTAAATTCAAGTTCACTTGCACGAAGACAGGAAGACTGATCCCTGCAGGGATGGACCGGCTCTGAGGTCTCAAGTGACAGCTCCCCTCCTTAGGTCCAGCTGGGGCTAGCAAGAGGGAAGGAGTAGTGATGATGGTCCCATACCAAGCATGAAACTTTGGCAACTGTAGAAAATGTGCATATTTTCTTGCAAATTTGCAAATCCAGAAAAGCTTGGATTAATTAAGTTCCTCCCACTGTAAGTGATGAAAGTGCCTCCCACCGTAAGTAGGCACAAGGTTTGGGACTATCTGAGGAACCTAAACACACACAAGTCCATGGGACCTGATGAGATGCATCCCAGAGTCCTGAGGGAATTGGCTGATGCAGTTTGCAGGGCACTCTCCATGATATTTGAGAAGTCCTGGCAGTGAGGTGAAGTCCCTAGTGACTGGAAGAAAGGTAACATCACATCCTTTTTTAAAAAGGGTAGAAAGGAGGACCCTGGGAACTACTGACCTGTCAGCCTCACCTCTGTGCCTGGGAAGATCACAGAACAGATCCTTCTAGAAGATATACTAAGGCACATGGAGGACAGGGAGGTGATTCAGGAGAGTCAGCATGGCTTCACTAGGGGCAAGTCCTGCCTGACCAACTTAGTGGCTTTCTACAATGTAGCAAATGCATCAGTGGACAAGGGAGGAGCTACCTGGACTTCTCCAAGGCCTGTGACACAGCCCCCCACAACATCCTTCTCTCAAAGTTGGAGAAATACAGGTTTGATGGGTGGACTGTTCAGTGGATAAGAAATTGGCTGGATGGTCGCATCCAGAAAGTAGTGGTCAATAGCTCGATGTCTAGATGGAAAAAGGTGACAAGTGGTGTCCCTCAGGGGTCCATACTGGGACTGGTGTTGTTTAATATCTTCATTAATGATATTAACAGTGGCATTGAGTGCACCCTTAACAAATTCGCTGATGAACCAAGCTGGGTGGTGAAGTTGATATGTCTGAGGGATGGGATACCCATCCAGAGGGACCTGGACAGGATGGAGAGGTGGGCCTATGTGAATCTCATGAGCTTCAACAAGGCCAAGTGCAGGATCCTGCCCCTGGGCTGGAGCAACCAGCATTACCAATAGAGGCTGGAGAAGTCATACTAAGGAGTAGCTCTGTGGAAAAAGACTTGGGGATGTAAAGCTGGACATGAGCCACCAATGTGCAATGGCAGCCCAGAAGGCCAATTGCATCCTGGGCTGCATCAAAAGAAATGTGGCCAGCAGAACAAGAGCGGTGATTCTGCCTCTCTACTCTGCCCTGGTGAGACCTCACCTGGAGTGGTGAGGCCAGCTCTGGAGCCCCCAAAACAAGAAGGACGTGAAACTGTTGGAGCGTGTCCAGAGGAGAGCCATGAAAATGATCAGAGGACTGGAGCACCTCTCCTATGAAGACAGGCTGTGAGAGTTGGGGGTTGTTCAGCCTGGAGAAAAGAAGGCTCCAGCAGGACCTTATAGCAACCTTCCAATACCTCAAAGAGGCCTGCATGAAGACAGAGGGAGGATCTGTTCACAAGGGTTTGTAGTGACAGGACCTTTGTTTTGGTAATGGTTTTAAGCTAGAAAAGGGTAGATTTGGGTTACACATTAGGAAGAAGTTTTTTGATATGAGGGTGGTTGATCACTGGAACAGGTTGCCCGGAGAGATGGTGGAGGCCCCATCCCTGGAGACATTCAAGGCCAGGTTTGATGGGGTTCTGAGTAACCTGACCTAGTTTGAGATGTCCCTGCTTATTTTAGGGGGATTGGACTAGATGACATTTAGGGTTCTCTTCCAACCCAATACATTCTATGATTCTATGATTTTGAGGAACAGGTACACTTATTATTAGTAGTAAGTTGAGTTCAGTATTTCTCCAAGGCCTGGTCTAAAAATGAAAGAAAAAGGGAAGAAAATTCATCTGATGAACGCATCAGTATAAAAAGGAAATCAAAGACATTTTTCTGTACTGTGGAATAATCCCTCTACGTACAGGTCCATGAATTTGTAATTAGAGGTAATTTGATTTTAGTTCTAATATTTACTATTTTTTTGTTTATAAGACAATCATATTTGTTATCCTCTAACCTGCACAACCAAGCAATACCAACAAATTCGAGGTTTCTTCCTCAAATCTGAGATGAAATAAAATGCCAGTAATGCATAATCTCAAAAATCTGGCATTAGCTGAGGAACCTGTAACCACTAGTTTTAATCATTAAATTAAAAAATATATTGAGACAATATTTCCCAAACTCATTCGGGCATGAAGAAATTGAATGAAATGAGAAAAACTACACAATCATCTTGTATAAATAGTGGGAGTTAGGGTATGCACATTTTTAAATTAAAATTTGCAGTTTCTATTTGTGGAGGATTGGAGGGCTTTTGGTACTACAGAGACCAATGGCATCCACACAAGTGGATGTGGACGGCAATCATATGGGATAATTTGACCTTCCCAGTCAACATTTCCTCATATTTATGTCACATTTCTGCATAATTAACTAGTTCAGTTGAAACTGAAAGTTTCAGTGACGGAGCTATTTCAGCCAGACATCAGTCCTCCATAAGACCTGGAAGTAAATAAGTGGTAATCTCTTATAACTCCCGTACTGCCAATCTGTAAGTACAACTATTACTTGCTTTATTCTTTATTGATGTTTGAAACACTTGTTCTGACAAATAGCACAATCACTGATCCTTCCATACTTGGTATAATTGGTAGGAGCAAGTTAGCTCAGTGGTTCACCCTGGCTTGTCTATGCTGCTAATGAAACACCAGTATTACCACTTCTTTTCCAGCCCAGGGAGTACAACTGACCAGTACCTTCACATGTCCCAATACTACTCTTTACCCACCTGCTGAAAGACACTTCTGTAACTTATTTCCATATGAAAGCATAATTCCTTGTGTACTCCAGAAAATACAAAGTTAAATCCTAACCAGCTGAGGATCTGTCCCAGTTGCATATTCTGTGTTAACTACTGCCTAGCACTCCTGCTGAGGCAAAATGCCTTGCTAGTACCTCCTGCAGTGGCCTATGTCTTAAAGGCACACATTAATCGTTAATTAACAGATTATAATTTAAAAAATAAATTCCAAACAGCTCATTACAGTGACATTTAAATCACTCCAGTTAAATAGGATGACAGTTTATTTAATAATGATCACAATATTCCTTTTTTGTGTTGCTTTTTTCCCCTCTTTAGCCGCTTTCTGATACAAAAAAAAGATACTGTTGACAAATACAATTTAAATTATCTCTTTATGAAACAAAATTTGTACCAGCTGATTTGACTTAGGCTGTTATTGTTTCTTGAAGGATGGGAGGGGCAGCTGCAAGAACAATGTCTTTCCTTTAGGAGCCAGATCCACATGCCTTACTGGCTAAAATAGTAATAGTAATAGTAGAAAAAAATACCAGTTTGGCTGAATGAGGATTGTAGGATTCAGCTGACTTCACAGTTTTAAGGGTATTTTTTCTTTTTAAGAATGATTGGCCCTTGTGAAATGTGAGGAGCAAACAATGTTGCAGGATCTATTTTTATGGAAGGAAGCATCCTTCTGCATGATCCCCAGATGAAAACCTGTCATCCGTCTTCTGAATAAGTTTTATCCTCCTCCCCTTCAATGGCTAGTTTTTTGAAACTGCAGAAGATGCCAAGCAATTCTTCATAATTCCCTAAATAAAGACATCAGAGTATTGGCAGAAACAGTACAGGAATGGGCAGCTGTCACTGAGAGTGGAAAAAAAAATGGTAAAAAAGGAAAAAAATACCAACAAAACAACCCAAAATAAATAAAGCACACTTACCAGCTTAGTTAAAAGCTGCAAAATGCTATTATTGAGTGTATGTCAGTGTGATGTGTCCTTCCAGTTTAAAATGATGCTTTAAAATGGTGCTTCAATCAGGTTTCTCATTTATGATATATTAGCCTCACTCTATGAACTGTTCTGTAGAGAAAGTCTTACCAGTCCATCAAAGGTAATTAAAGGCAGAGAGTAAGCTTCAAAGACAAAGTGCAAATTGATTTGTGAGGGAAGTAGGAAAAAAGAAAATAAAGAAAAAAACGTTTAAAATATTCTTTTCATTTGGGAATATCTAAAAAGGCATCTATTGATATCATGATATGGAAAAGATTTTAAGGATGACCAGAAATACAAACTATGCACTGAATTTTTATTCCATTTTATAGAACTGATGTAAAAAGATGGATAAGGTTGCATCACGTTCTTTGTGGTGTCTTGTTATTACGTGAATAATGCATTCTACTTATAACTTGGATATTTATTGCTAAAATTGTCACACACATCCCTTATTTTTTTCCTTGGATCAGTTCTATTGCTCATCAAATAATTCATTCTTTTTGTGTAGTACTGTTTCCTAAATAGCTGTGCCAAGTATTCAGACTATTCTGTGGAACATACAACTTTAACTTTATTTCTATACATGTTCATTATAGCAATCTTTAGTTGCAGGATCAGATAATATTTCTCATATAACGCAGTCTAATATTATATTTTTAGTTATTGGATTTTCACCCCATTTTTTTCCGTGAACAAAGACACTCACCATAAATACATTGCAGTGGAAAATTAAAATTTTATTGTCATTATTAGAAGCATTAAAGCTGTTGAAAAAAGTCTTTTAAAATTGGAATTTTTATATTGAATAAAGAATATTCTTCCTCTCCCCTGCCATAGTTGCCTTTTAAAACTGGCTATAGATCTTGTATAAATCATCTTTCACACAGAAAATAAGAACCATTAATAAGAATAATGACAGTACCAATAAATATCATTTTCAGAGAGAACAAACCTGCAAAATTTCAACCTGAAAGCTGAAAGTTTCAGAAGCTTACGAGAGATGATAAAGACTATAATGAAGACCATGATTCATTTAACTGTAGAGGTTGGTACAGCTCCCATTGGATAAAGCTGAAATCATCTTTGCTGTTTTTAGTCAACTCTAAAGTAAAGGGAAATTGTTTAAATATATTGTGGTATAAATGAATGAGAATTTATTTGCCTAGTGAGTAATTCACAGTTTTCATATTTTCAAGATCATAATGCATAGAACTGCTTTTTTGACTATTGGGATTTTTTACATATTATTCTCTGAAACCTACTACCAATAAAATCTCTGACCTTTTCCAGTCAGAATCGGGTTAAAACACCAAATAGTGATATTGCATTTTATGATTTAGCAGTGACAGAAAATCTTATTCCCCCCACCACAGGAAATGACCTCTTAAAAATTTCTGTTTCTTTTTATCTTAATCCAAAGCTCATCAAAATCAATTGCGTTTCCATTGACCTCTAGTATGATTAATACTAGCTATTTTGGAGAATAAGTAGTGTGTATATATGTGTGACACTAACGCAGCTTTACAGAATAATGTTGGTATCTCTATTTCCTAACCGCTTGCTCATACTTTGTGGCTATTTACATAAGGCAAGAAGAGCACTTGAACTATGGGCAAGGAATGAAAGGAAAAAAATATATAACAGGAAACCACATAGATTCTATTCTAGTTTGATCTAATTTTAAATTAAAAGGTAATGTACAGAATGTAACACATTTCAGAAGATGAAGCAGACATCTTGTAGAAAAATAGAACTCCTAAGAACAATATTAGAAGTAGGCAAAAGTTAAAACACTCAATCACTTCAAAGCTAGTAAAGCAGAGATTTCATAAAATTTCAAATAAATAGAGGTTTAATATAGAAATAAAACCAACAGAGAAAGGTAAATGGAAAAAAAAGAGTGTATAAGCTGATCTCTCTTTAATTTATGTTTCTTATCTCCATTGTTGGTTACATTTTCTTGTTCCATGTTAGCTTAAAATCAGATTAAAGTCTACCCTTTTTTAGTGTTTATTTATTACACAGAACTTTATTCCTTCTTCTGTAAATTCCAGACCAAAAATATTCTTTTCATGTAGTAAGCAATATTTTTGTTGAAAAAAAGGGAATAAAACATTTTGAGTCAGAGTTTTAATACATTCCAATAGATCACAGAATCACAGAATCGCCTAGATTGGAAAAGACCTTTAAGATCATTGAGTCCAATCATTAACTTAACACTGATGAGACTTCAATTAAATCACATCCCTAAGTAATACATCTATATGTCTTCTAAATACCTCCAGGGATGGGGACTCCAGACTGCCCTAGGCAACACATTCCAATGCCTGATAAACCCTTCAGTAAAGAAATTCTTGTCAATATCCAATCTAAACTTCCTTTAGCACAACTTGTGGCCACTTCCTCTTGTCTTATCACTTGTTACTTTGTTGAGCAGACTGACCCTCACCTCTCTACAACCTCCTTTCAGGTAGTTGTAGAGAGCAATAAGGTCTCCCTTAAGCCTCCTTTTCTCTAGGCTGAACAACCCCAGTTCCCTCAGCCGCTCCTTGTAAGACTTGTGCTCTAGGTCCTTCACCAGCTTCACTGCCCTTCTTTGGATACACTCTAGCGCCTCAATGTCCTTCTTGTGGTAAGGGGCCCAAAACTGAACACAGTACTCGACATGTGGCCTTACCAGCACTGAGTACAAGGGTAAAATCACTTGCCTGGTCCTGCTGGCCACACTATTCTTGATACAGGCCAGGCTGCCATTGGCCTTCTTGGCCACCCTGGCACATTGCTGGCTCATGTTCAGTTGGCTGTCAGTCAACACCCAAAAGTCCCTCTCTGCTGAGCATGTTTCCAGCCACTCCTCTCCAGGCTTGTAGTGTTAGGAGTTGTTGTGGCCAAAGTGTAGAATGCGGCATTTGGCCTTATTAAAATTCATACTATTGGTCTTGGCCCATCTATACATCAGTCTGTCTAGAACCCTCTGCAGAGCTTCCCTATGCTCAAGCAGATCAACAATTCCACCCAGCTTGGTGTCGTGTGCATATTTATTAAGGGTGCACTCAATCCCCTCATCCAGGTCATTGATAATGGTGATAAACAGAACTGACCCCATTACTGATCCCTGGGGAACACTACTTAGGATAATCTACTCTACCAGCTTCCCCAGCACCAAAGTAAAACTGACAGGCCTGTAGTTTCCTGGATCCTCCTTCTGGCCCTTCTTGTAGGTGGGTGTCCCATTGGCTAACTTCCAATCTACTGGGACATCCCCCGTCACCCAGGACTGCTGAAAACAATAGATTTGTGATTCTATACCAAGGTTTTGCTTTTCAGTTTAGCCAATGGTTATAAACTGCAAGAAGTATTTTCTCCCTCTGGATGTTATTTCTACAGATATTTAGTAATTGCCTGTGACTTGGGCTCAGCACTGAAATTTACTTCCTAAAGACAAAGTAAGAACTCGCTGAACAAAATGTTTGGTTTTTTTTTTTTTCTCAGGCCTTTATTATTGAAAGGATGAAACACATGGACAGGACAGAATCACACTGGAAAGGCACAAATGATTGTTACTTGGTTTGATAGTTTGTAATTCACAGTTGCTTCTGGTAAATGTCTATTGCTACATTTCATCATCTGGATGGAGCACAGATGTGTAGCTTCTGCCACACTACCTAATTTGTGGAGTTCATGTCTTTTTTCATATTTGTTTGTCATTATCAGGTACAAACAGGACAAGGAATTTTCTGTGGGACAGAAATAAATGATGAAACACTAATCCTGAATATAGACTTCAGAAAATTACCATCTTTTTAACATTGCTTTGTGAAGAAATGTGTCGCAGGCTAGAACTTAATACTGTGTGCTTATCCTCTGTGAATGCCACTTGCAATGGCAAAGTAACAAGTGAGATAGCTGAACTACTCTAAGCAGAATTGTGTCTTCATTTTCACCTCTTTGTTTCTATGTGATGCCAATGACAGCAGTATATTTGTCAGTGCCTGAACATTCACCTCCAAGCCCCAGATCAAACAAAAAATCTTTACATCTCCTTCAAGAATAAACTGTCAATCCATGTTTAATGATTATTAGGACAACCAATTAAATAAAATGAACTACATGAAAATGAATGCAATTAAAATGAAATGAGAGAGGGGATTACAGCCTCTATACTTTTTACTGGTCTACCTGGTAACTTTTATGTCCTTAGTTTCAGCAAGGTCTGAGAAGACGGAGAGGTAGTTCAAAGATGTGTGTGTTCTAAAAGTTTTGCAGCTCTGGAGGCAGAGTAAAGAACAGAAATTATTGTTCCCTCAGAGTAAAGAACAATTATAATTCAGCCAGTTTGGAGAGGATAGGACAACACTGGGGAGATGAGGAGCTCAGAACTGTGAGTTCTGTGTGTGTGGGAGAGGGCATGGAATTGGGTAATAATATGGGATACAGTCTCATAGGAAAACAGGCTTCATTAATTCTGTTAATTTAACTTCAACTCTTAAACATGGTAACAATGAGGTGAGAACTCTTAAATGGGTGAATGCATATTGCAAATTGGTTATTACAAGCCTGGCTTATAGATACATTTATATCTGTATATGCATATACAGATATTTTTATATATACATGCATATATATGTATGTGTGTCTGTATAGGTACATATATAAATATGTACACATACATGCAAATGTGTGTAAGTGCTTGTAATAGACAAGGTGCCAGTAGATGGCACTCAAGAATGTGCAACTGATGGGTTTGTTGGCTGCCTTTTCATGAAGAAATCAGTAAGAAATCTAATCAGTTCTTGAAAGAACAACAGCCTCCACTGAAGACAAAAGCATAAGAAAGTCTCTACTTGAGATTAATACAATGGTTCTCTGACCTCCTTTCTCAGCATTGTTTAGGGAGGATTTGCATGTACTAGGGATCAGGTGGAACAATAGTTAATACTAAGACTACCTCCAAAGTGCAAAGTAAAAAGATCCACGTTTGGGGTTTTTTTGCCTCTCACAGTACCTGTATTGGTATGATGCCTCACTATCAAGCTGAACTTTTTTTATCTGAATTAGGGCAGCTGCATCCAGACTGCCTCATGGAAGTTGACCCATCCATGCTAACTAATCTGTTTTCTGGACATAGTCTAGAGAATAGCCCACCCAATACAAAACCGTGAAGAGGTTTTTCATAATTTACATAGACAATCTAGTCCTTGGGCATGTTTAATTTCCAGATATAGAATTCTTATTTAGCTTTTGTAAGCGTCATTGTGTCTGCAACAGAAATAATGAAAAAAATAAGTTTGAATGCACTTAAATCAGGAAGGACTAAGTGGAGCTTGTTCCCACTAAAAAGGGATTTGAGAAAAAGCTGTAACATCAGCAGATGGATTTTTTTGTCTTTATTAATCCACAACTCTGCTAGTCTAGAAAATTCGACTGTGTCCACAGTCAGCAAAGGCATATTCCACTGCATCTAGGCTTCAGTCTTGCCACTCCTACCACCATGTCTGCATGTCAGAAGAAGACCCAGGTCTGCATCACCCTGCCTTCTTGTTGGAAGGAGATCTGAGCGCAGAAGTGTGAATTGAACCATACTACACAAAAATATCTTGCCAGGTCTGGACAGCTGGGTGAAAATAAATACCAGACCCTCCATACAGACACAACTAGAGCATTTTATTTTTTTTTTTTGTAAAGGGGGGGGGGAGGGGCGGGGAGGAGAAGAAGAGGAGG
>JAVSBS010016057.1:26858-42909 GCA_033124195.1 Coracias cyanogaster
GGGGACCCTGGACAGCATACAAATGGAGGGGAGGGGAGGAGAAGAAGAGGAGGAGAGATTAGGGAACAGAGAGAGAGAGAGGGAGAGGAGCACTGGTTTTTTGCCATTGAAAAGGAGAGGCTTAAGAAACCAATAATGAAGAATAACACATACTGAGAAAGCACTGGGAACATGGCCTTGTAAAGATCCCATTTTAAACAACATACTGGATAAAAGTGGCTTGAGGTCAGAAGTAAAGAAACTCGTAGGGTTTTCTTTGTTTCTTCTATGTTCAGGAAAATGGGCTCTTGTTCTCTAAGAGCAAACAGCATTTATGATACCTTACTTCATTACCAAAATGTCCCTCCTATGAGATATCCCTCTCGGGTCTGAAAGCAATCAGATCTCAGATGATGAGAGATAGCAGTAGTGTACAGACTGGGTTTGGAAGACCAAGGAATGTGTGTTACTGGTTGCTTCTTTTCCAAAGCTCTACAGGTTTTCACCTTCCTCATTCAACCTTAAAAAAGGTAAACCTGAGTGGGACTTAATTTGGGAACACAGACTTTCAAAATGCTCACAGAAGAGCGAATATTTTCCTCTGTATCAGTCTAGCTTGAATTTTCTCCTTGTCAAGCTTATGTACACTGTACCATTCAACCCTGTATCTTCATTTTCTTTAAAAAGGCCATGTTTTGATATCTAAATCTTATGTGGCATCAAATGAATTCAGTTGTACTGTTCTAATTTCCATGAATCATCTCATTAATAAACACACCATGAACACGTAACATGCACAGGCAGAGAGAGGAATGTGGATACTTATTCTGCAACATAAGATATTTGGATCTGCTATAATAGTTTTACATGAGGAATGTTTTTGCCTGTCAACCATTTTAAATAGCCAGAAATAGAGAAAGCCTGATTAAAACCTTGTCTGAAAGGCTACAGAAATGTCCAAAAACAAGTGATGCTGACTTCTTGCTAATGAAGCTGTTTCTTTTTTTCAACAAATGAAATAAATTCTGAGATATGTTACACTGAGGTCATCCTGATCTAGTTTTCACACATTTTCCCTGCTTTTTCTCAGTTGTAATAAAAAGACTAGCAGAATAAATTGAAAGAAAAGGAGAGGTGTATATATTGAGAGGCCCTCTAATGACTGCTTACTGCAGCATTCTTCCCATGATGGCTTAATTAACTAGTTATGGTATATATCTGCTATCCTTAGTGTTTTCTTATTAAAGCTTTTATGTATATTCACACATGCAGCTTTGAACACAGCTGTTAAGATACAAGGGCTTTTTTTTCTTTCTTTTTTTTTTTTTTTCCTGTTGCTTTTCCTCTAATTCTCTTAGCAATCAGCTAACCCTAATTATATTTAGTCTACAAAAGGCTGCTGTATGCTGTTGTAATATGTCACCTGAGAGATACCTCCTTCAAGTTTGGTAAAGTTTAATAAAAAATGAGTTAGTGAAGGCTAAATCCCGGAAAGAACTAATGCTACAAAGTCACTTCAGTTACATGGGAATTCTCCCTTTGCGGTACAGATACATGCTACTCCTAAAAGCTCTAGCTGGTTTGATAGATCCCTTCTCCTTGCTACATTTCCTATTCACCCACAGTTATTTAAGAAATGTTATTTTAGATTTGCAGGAGTGTTACGCAAACTGCTTGGACACCTTTATGTAAAACAGAAGGGTTTATTTTTCCTTCCACTCTCAAAATAACAGAAATCACTTCACTCTTCTCTCACATCCTAAATGAAGCATCAATTCCTTAAGAAAAGAGCATGTTTTTATAATATTCTACAAAGTATATTATAAAGCATAATATTATTTGTTGAATAAGGATTGAGTTATGTAAATAGTGAAAATTAGTCCTATGTTTATGTTTTCTGTTGACTCACCTGTTGTAGGAATGACAAAATTAGCCTACACAAATATAAATAGCAACAGTCTTATGACTTTTCTTTTTCCAGGCTGTATCTACATTAGTGACTGTCAGCCTGTAAAAAGAGCACGGTAACACTGTGTTCTTATTAAAGGGAAAGCTGCAAATACAAAGTAGGTCAAAAGAAAGGAACACCTGACACAGAACACAGCTTTCAGAGATCATAGCTAAAAAAGAAAAATACACATCTGTAGTGCCATTGGTAATGACAAGCTGAACCTAGGTGAAAAGGTTCCTTTCAGGAAAGAACTCAGAGGAGGGGCAGTGCAATAAATACAGCGGCACATTTCTGCTTGCCTGAAGTGTTTCCTCTTGCTCAGCCCTGATACCCCTCCATCAATCATGCTGATGCCTGTATTACATTCTAATTCCTAAGACACATCTCCTGTCATCTGAAAAGATCAAAGGGGAGGCTTGCTCAGGGACAAGGGAACATGTTAATTGCAATCCCACCCCTTTGTTTGTAAATACTTCACAAGGTTCCAATTGCAGTGAATTAATTACATTGTGTCTCACACAATGACACTGATTCTACCTGTTTCATTCTTTCTTTTTTCTTTTTTCTTTTTTTGTAATCTCTTAAAAGAAATATACATTGTAATATCTTAGGAGGCCAGAATTTCAAGGATATGAATATGATCTTGAAGCGTTATTATTACAGAGCACTGGGAATCTACATATATTTTCTCTCATATGAGAACTGCATTAACATTTCACTTACTTAACCTCCCAGTAGAATTGTGAAGGTATCATTTATAAGAATTGTATAGGTAGTATAGGAAGAAGAGAGAATTGATTGATTCAGGAGGGAAAATCATATTTCTTTCAGGCATATTCCTGAATTGCTTGACACACATTTGCTTATATGTGAAGGCTGTATTTGAAGGAAAGCTGATATCCAAGCTTAAATAAAATACATTTCAAGATAGAATTGTGACAATTAGTAAGGAGACAGCTGAGATTCAGACTGCACAAAGGTTGTATATGCAAACAAGAAATTTACACCAAATTTACATTAAAATTAAACCACTTTTTAATCCAATGCAATTTCATTAAACACATCTATTTCAATTTCACACTAGTCTATTGAAGTTTAATTTAAGCCTTTTCCTCCAAGCTTGTTCTCAATTGACTTAGACTATGTCTACCTTAAAGACTTTGTTACAGTTTAAATATCCAAGGTATGGAAAGTGAACTTAAACTCACACACATGAGCTGGCATAAATCCCTACTACAGATTCTGTTCTACCAGCAAAAATATCCTTTAGCTTGATTTTCTTCAAGATAGCAAATTTATTATAGTGATACAAAGATTCAGTTTGATAATGGTTCCATTAGGAGCACTTTGCTGTATTGGTATCTCTATCATGGTAAAGTGTTTCTAGTATAGAAGTTTCTGGATATTAAATTGAACTAAACATGATTTAAACCTAGAATAAGAGCTTCATCCCATTTTTCCACATATAAACAACCCCTGTGAAATAAAAGGGGTTTGTTAATTGACTTATATACTATTTTCACAAGGAAAACATTTTCTAATGGCAAAAGAAAAAGGTGTTAAACTTTGCTTTGGAGTTAAATAACACTGAAGGCTATATTCAAGGCTGTCAAAAATCCCAGACTATCCGTGAAGTTAATACAGCTGAACTCCTCCAGAGTATCTGAATAACTAGATCAACTCCTTTCTTCTTTTACAGATATTATATATTTACCTTAATCTTTGCATCTCTATGAAGAAAGATACTTTAGAAAGGATTTGCAGAATGATTTAACTAGACAACAAAATGGAACATTTAAAAGTTCAGGTTTATGTCTCTTTCCAAGTAAAGATGGGGAAGAAGGCAACAAAAAGAGCTCCTGAGGGGGATATCAATGACTTGGGATTTTAAAGCTCTTAAAAAAAAAACAAACAACGAAACCAGACAACAAAACAAAAACAGAAAGAAAAGAGCTTTAAATAATAAAGAAAAATAATAACGTCTTTTGTAACTGTTAATGGCAATGGTATTTCAAGAACTGATTCAACATCTTTAAGTCAAAGGAAAATTAATGTTGCCTTCAAACTTAGACTCCTATATGAAAGTAATGTTTACTTCTACACTGTGAATTTTTTTGAGTTAAGAGTCAAGACTAGGGCCCTTTAAAGTTCCCTTGTGAATTTGCCTGGATGAAATTTTCCTGTTAGTTTGATTCTGAACAGCATATTAAAATTTCATAGCTTATATACATAATTATTCAAACAATTTTAGCCTGATTGTAATGAAATTATGTGTCCATTTCTGCTTTCCAGAGTTCTAAAATGAAAGTGTTACTTTCACTGCTTTCAAGGTTTTGGGTTGTGGTGGTTTTTTTTGCTTTTGGGAATTAAATTATTGTATTCTAGCAAGAAACATTAACCTGTTTGATATGGATGTAAAAATCATATCAGGTGGAAATGGAAATGGCTCATGTCCACACAAGTGTTGAAAATAATAATTAAAAAAAAAAAGTCAGGAGGGAAATACAGTACACTGAAGATGTTTCTTTCATTTATCTTCTTCATGTCACAGCTGCAAAAGTAGGTAGGCATCCATATCAAAGTCTGCTCCATATTTTAATATGTTAAATTTTGTGCCCACTACACGTTCCTGAGATAGTGAATTCCATGGCTCCTCAAACATATGACAAGACAAAACCAATTCCTTTAATTAGTTTGTAATTTTCTTTTTTCTTCAAGGAGAACTTATAAGTCCTCTTTGTAAATTCCATGCTCTTAAATTTGACTGTCCAAAATAATTTTATAATAACTGCCATCCCCTGTCATGTCACTTCATGGAAGGAATGACATACTACATTGTTTTAAGAGTTTTTGTTAAATGAATGAATGAATTTTACTGGCTAAGTCACTCTTTCCTATAAATTTGTTAAGGAGAAGTACCCCAGTAACTCACCTCCACAAAAGACGGGCTAATGTTCTGGTGTGCCAATTTTATCTATGCATATATTAACTTTGTTCTTTAATACCACATTTTGGTGCAGAGCACAAGGTGTTGATTTGCATACTGGGTGAAACTATTTCGGGAGACTTCTTATCTTCAGCTTCTTTAATTATTATTATTCATATTTCTGTGAACTGAAATGTTAAAAGCTGCTTTATCATAATAGTTTAGGTCAGCTGTCCCACTACATAGAAAATAAACTTTAGGAGAGTGATAGAACAAACCCAGGGCAGCAACTACTTCAGCAATCACATTCCAATTTTCCATTACACTTGAATCAACAACATAAACACTTAGGCTGCCTGTTCCCAAGATACTCCTGAAGGCCTTTTTGGAGACTGTGTCTTTTTAAAGACTTTGAAATGAAGATTTGCCATTTATGTTTTTCTAGTATTGAGATAAAGGTTAACACTGAGCTTAGTAGTCTAGAAGTTTCGCAGATGAGGTTCTTTAGAATACTTACGAATACCACTTTTGTATTTATGTGCTTAATGAAACAATTTTAAAATGGTTATCCAATTCATCTGCCCTTAGACAGAAAAAAATCCTTTGGTTTGTTTTTCTGTCTTGTTTCGTAGTGAAAATAAATAAAATAATTAAGTTAGTCTTAGTGTAATGGTCTCCTTTCATGCTTCTTGATACCTTGATCAATAGCTCTCAGAAGCTTTTTGTACTGAAGTGTTTGGAAATATTATATCATTAGCTTTTATAATCTTGCTAAGTCATTCTTCCATACTTCTGTGGCCTACCTTACTGTAATTCTATATGTAGCTTTCCAGAGCTTATGTTTCCACAGTTTTCTATTCTCCTTGATTAGAAGCTGCTTTCTCTTTCTGGAGGTCTTTCTAGTCGAATACTTCACTTCAGAAGATATGCTGACCATGGAAAGTGAGTCCAAAAGTAAGTAGAAAGGCTTACCAGCAGGTTATTGTACAACTGAGGAGACTGAAGCAGCCATGGGGCAAGGAGCAGGGTTCAGGGGAGGTAGAGAATACTGAATGAGAACATTAAAACCAGTTATCAAATACACAAGAGACTACTGCAAGAAGGAAAGTACTTTGTACTCTGTATCCATGGCGGTTAGGACAAGTAGCAATAGACTTCAACAGTGGCAAGAAAATTTCAGGCTGGGTGGAAAGAAAAACATCCTAGTGTAACAATAATGAATCAATGAACTAGTTAGAGGTGGAGGCTGTGTCGAGCACTGAGGGACTTTCAGAAAAGCATTGAAATGTATACACTGGACATCATGTAGGTGTAGCTGACTCTGACTTTGCCAGTGCATGTGTTAAATGACAACCTGAGGCCTCTTTTATACCCGTTTTTATCTGATTTTATTATTCAAACAACTTCCTTTATTCTGAATGTGTATGGCTTTCTCTTTAGAGTATTTTTTAATTTGTGTTACATAGAGAGCCTCTAATGTAGCTGCTTTAATCTCTATGGCACCTGTTTAGCCTTGCTTAAGTGCCTATTAATTAATTTACATATGCTTATGTAATTATTCTTTAAAAAAATAACAATTTTTGGCCTTTTCCCTCCATAAGGCAGACTACATCTGCCTAGTTTTAGACACTATTAGGTAGCAAATTTTCTAAGTTAACTTAGTTTGACAATTTTTAATTTCTTATTAAAACTTTGTATGGGTTTCTTATTTAAATCTTTGCTTTATTTTGGATGAGTTGACATATTGAGCATCCATAGCACAGTAGTTCGAGGAGGTAATGACATTTAGATATTGGTAATGATATATTCAATCCCTGTGTCAATATTTCTACCACTGTTTTTTTCAAACCCAGAAAAGGTTGGTAATTGTATCTAGTTCCTTGAAAACTGTGCCATGTGTATTTTCATAATGTCAGAGATACCGTGGAGCTCCTTAGAACATGTAGAATAGATCGGCTACTGTAGGTGTAATTTTAAAATGCAAATTCATTTTCTTTTGTGTAATGTTCTTTCCTTTTATTTGGTATAATGTATAACTTCTCCTAATCCTTTCCTGATAAAGATTTTCATTTTTGTCATCTTAATGAAGAATGAATCCTTCATTTGCTTTTCTGCTTTGGCAGGATCTTTTATTGCACTACTGTATTTCAGGACCCTTTTTTTTTCCTGTTTCTTTATAAAGGGGTGAAGGTAGTAAATATTTCTTTAAGTGAAACATATAGATTCTTGACATACCATTTTTCTCTTTCATAAGATGGCTTTGGAATTACTAAAAGAGGATATTGAAATAATTTTTAAATTAGGAGGAGTAGAAAGCAATGAAGTTTATTTCTAACTGATATAAAGGGCATTACAAACTATTTTTGAAGTTGTGCAGATGATATATCCTAGAAATTCTTCTACAAAACTCAAATTCCATACATGGTTTCTTGTTTGTGTTTCAGCACTAGTTTTTTAAGGATCTTTGGAAGGTATTCATCTTACCTAACTCTTGTCACTAACAGTATACAGATACACTCCAAGCTGTACACTTTGGTCTCACTTTCTTCCAGACAGAGACAGTAAGTCATTTTAGGAAGTAATTATCTTGATCTATATTGTCAACTATATCACAATGACATGCACTACTCTCAGTAAACTCTGCTTGTTTATGATGATGAAAAAATTAGCTCAAAGATGTGTATAGCAACATTTCAGATGTTTGTGTTTGTTGAGTTAAATGAATGTAACTCTTTATGTTGTATTATACTGTGGTTTTAATATTAAGTTCCACCAAACAGCTTTACACAGATCTTTAAATTACATATCTAATACAGAAATTGATGTCCACAAATGATTAAGGAGTACCATTTCCTCAGAGCTATGCTATTGTAAAAGCCTAACAACATTTCTCCCAGTAGTGGCATTTGAAATGGGATTAAATAAAGGAGAAGCTGCTTGCTGTCCAAAGATCATATAAACTGTATCATTCTCAAATCTTTAGGTGGTTGGATGATATATAGTCTTAAACCTGAAGGTAGAGAGGTAGAGATCAGATTTGAGAAACATTACATATATCAGTACTTTCCCCTCACAACCACTAAAATCTCACCTGTTTCAGGCACTAATTTTATGATGACATGGACTTGAAGTACTGATGTTTTCATTTTTGCAAGATAGAGAATCTAAAGTGTTAGTTTAGATAAGATGTCTTTTAAAGAGCCATAGGATAGAGTAATCCCATATTAGAAAATAATTTCATTCTTTAGAATTAGCCTTGTTTCTATAGGACTATAGATGGGGGCTTTTTTTCAGAAAGAAAACACCTAATGTTTCTGTTCTGCTTCTTTTCAGTCCCAAAACCATCCAGGTAATTAAGCAACAAGACTTTACAAAATAAGGGTTACACCCCACCGGCAACAGTGTAAGGCAGTCACAGATTATTCTGTGCTGCACTTAATATTCTTCTTAAATCTAATGAAAAAGTTTTTATTCATATCTAGAAAGCCTTTGACAACTTTCTTATGTCCTTGGGGCTCTCAAAAAAAAAAAGTCATATAGTAGTCCTCAAAAGCTCCATTTCAAGGGATCTTGACAATTTAGAAAGGGCAGTGTGATTGTCTAAGTTGTTTTGAAATATTGGCTTGCCGCCTATGCAAAACTAAACAAAGGCTTACTCTGGCTTTTAGGTCAGACCAATACAGGCCAAGATTGAGCTCTGATTTGCCCCATACGAGGAAATATAATGGAGTGGAAGCAGCAGCTACTTAATATAGGAGTTAAAATTACCCGTGACTGAAGTGAGCACATCAATCAAAAGTTTTGGCATGTAATGAGCTAGAAAAACTGGTGTGGCAGGTTTGGGGGCAGGAAAAGGCTTCACTCTCTATTCAGCAGTTTCCAAATTACCATGACATCCCTTTGCATAAACCACCCGACTTCCAGCAGGTGGATTTTGAAGGCATTGTGCTGCCAGCACAAAGATGGATCAAGTGGGAGCATTCAAAATAGTTTCCTGTTTTGTGTTCTTAAAACCAGAATTCCATGAAGTGTGCCAAAATTCTTAACATTTTTAGAAGCTAGACTATAAAATAGTAAAAGGCATAGAAAATCAAGAATGAAAAATGTGACAGGTCTAATACATTACAGAAGAAATAGTGCTTGCTTTCTGTGCCCTGAAAACCCCATTTTTTTTAATACAAAGAGCTACATTAAAATGAATCAAGGAGAAATGCTCTAATCTTTCTGCAGTGTCTTCTTAATGCATGCATTTCATTCAGTGTTCGTTGCAATAACACATAGCATCTCTCTTACCACCTGAATGCTTTTTGATTTATTATTCCTGTCTTGATCTTTCAGAAAAAGATACTGACATGTTTACATGTCTAAAATCATTAGCTAAAAAATATCTCCTAAATATATAATGATTGCAAAAATGCATTTGGAAAGAGATCAGATGCATGTTATGACACTTTTCTATAAATGCCTTTCAGGCATCTATATATAGAGGATCAAATTCTTCTTTCAAATTCCCACATGGTGGTGTGAATTGTGTAGGAAATCCTTGAAATCATACCAGAGAAGATCATAGGCAGTGCACGGCTTTAGGGTGTGCTTCCAAGACAATACATTGGAGACCCTCTCTTCTGGCAGATTTTATCTTTTTTTTTTTTCTTAACAAAGTAGCACAAAGTTTAAAAGCAGACTACTCATTTGCAGTCACAAGCAATGCTAGAACATGTTTATCAAGGGGTCTTAAATCAGACTCTGCTGATGCTGGATGTTCCACCCAACTGGATGTTCACTCTGAGTCACTGCAAAGTGGACAACACAGATGTTCACAGAATTATTAGAAAAATCAAGAGTTCAATGGCCATGGGGTTTCCAACTGCATGGTAGTTTCAGGATACATTGTGTTGCAAAATAAAGCATTACAGAGTGAAAATAGTTCACTGGGAATAGTTTTGGTTTTTTATATTTTATGTCACTGCCGGACCAGACCTTAAAATTGCATCCACGGAGGAAGACAAGAAAAGGTGAAAGAGAAGTAAGAGGAGAAGTAAAACTGTAAATCTACAGGAACTACAGGAACAGACATTATGCAGGTGTTTTCCAGGAGCTGAAGAGAAAACTTCATGTCGACGAGGAGTTTTAAACTAAAATCAGAACATATCTTGAAGAATGATTCAATGTTTAGTACTTGAGCTGGACACGTCATTGTTAGCTGACCAAAGCTTGGGTGAAATCTAGAGTCCATTGCAATCAATAGCTGTTTGCCATTGATTTCTGTGGAGGCGGGATTTTCCCCAGGCTTATCCTCTTCAGCATACTACTGGAAACTTCCCCTCTGTTTTCGCTTTCTAACACTACAACGTGAATCTCAGCACACAAGAGAAAATTGGCCCTTCACAACACTTTCAGCTCTGACTCTTACTTCACACTCCTGGTTTTATGTCCTCATTTCATCTGTTTCTTGTCTCCCCACATACAAATTGCTTATGAACCCTTTTCTCTTCATAAAAATGCATTCAGTAGCAGGCTCAAAAGAAAAGACCCTCATCAGCCATTTAATTTGTTATACTATGTGTGAAAGCAGAAGCCAGTGCAGAATTTTGTAGGAATAGCAACATTTAAAAACATGGATAATCCACTGGTTTTATTGTTTTGCTTTCATAACAATCCTTTTTGTTTGGTTAAAGAAGAATTAAAAAAAAATCTTTATTAAAGAGCATGTGCTGGAAGTCTGGCACTTAAACAATATGTACTGGCTCTTGATCAAGAGGATTCTTCTCATGTCTTTTTTTTTTTCCTCCCAGTGACTAAATCCACAGCCCCCTTACAGCATTCATCTTTCTCATTCCTTACCTTTAACAGGATAAAATCTTCTAAGCCAAAGCCAAAAGTCATTTTGAATTTAATCTGTGCTATTGTCTGTCTGTATCTCCTTTTAACATTTGACAGCCATTTGTTGTTCTGCGTATTTCATGTAACTTAAAGTCAAATCCAAACATTCCATTAATATAGGTAAAACATCAGAATGATGAAGTTGTTACTTATATCTGCAACAAAGACCTGATCTAACAAAAATGTTGCCAGGGACTTCAGTGGTAGCTGTATCAAATCTTGTGTTCCTTGCATCAAATTTTATATTTCCTCTTCTCTGTTTTAGGATTACTGTCAAAAGGTAATTCCTAATTTCAGGGGAAGTCTAAAACCCTTAAATCATTGATAAATTGCTTAAATTACTCAGCCTCTATATCCAGGATGTTCCTTTTAATACTGTTTCCATAGTCCTATGGTTTTCCTTGGCGGGGATGAGGGAGGGGCTGTGTCACAGTGAGGAAAGGTCATGCCTAGGCACAGTTATGGATGAGCTCTTTGGAAAGGAGAAAAACAAACTGCCTTCATTAAGTCTTAAAGTCAACAAAAAAACAAGAAGCAAATGATTTATTGAAAATATACTTTAAAAAACAAAATGAGCTTACAATTAATATGTTCAAAGTTGGTTAAATCAGTACCTGATTTTGCCTAAATAAAAGAGATGGAATACGTATTTTTTCTACTAGCAAGGGATAATATGTCTTTAAGATAAGGGAATTTTATGTCTGTTTTTATCTGTCTTTTCCCTCTGCACTACATAATCACTGTCTGTCACACTTTGATGTCATAATCATCCACTGAAGCTTCACTGTTAAAGAGTAAATCTGCTTAATGCACAAAAAAAAAAAAAAAAAAAAAAGCACTTGCTTTTTAGTGCCTCAGTGGCAACAAATCGGAATTACAGACATGTGGTATTATGTCACTCTGGCCTCAAAGAAACCATTTTGAAAGGCAAAAGTGCATTTTTAAAACAATACCTTAATCAGTTCAAACAGTAACTGCAACTGTTTTCTACTAAGTAAGCATAAAGAGTTCTTTCTTGTGTGTAATGTATGTGAACAGCATGACCTCAGTGTCAAATAGTACTTCACAATATCTTTTTGCAATCATTTTTCCATACAAGAAAGACATCTAAACCTTGGTATAGATTTCAGCTGTGAATGAAATACTCTTTTATGTATTTAGTCTTTCAAAAAGGTTGGTTTACATTTGGATCAGGTGCCTCAAAATGAAGACAGTATCCAGTTCATTTCTGGAACAAAGTTGAAAGTTGCCGTCCATTTGATGTTATATTGTATTTTTAATGCCAAGTGAAAGTGCTAGCTCCTATTTAAAATTTTCTGTTATTTATTTGCACTGGTCTCATTTTTTCCTGTTGTTTTTCCTCTTTCAAACTCCTGTCCAGTTTTTATCTAACCTACTGAGCCATTTAACATAGGATTCACTGCATCCCTCTCTTTTGCAGCTTTTTCATTTTTACTGTAGAGTTTGCTTAAGACAATTCCAATTTCCCTGAAAAAGTTGACAAAAGGACTTCTCAGTGTACAAGTATAACTGAATGTCAACGTCAAACCTTGGGAAGTCACATCCATCACAAAACTTGTACTTCTGAATTTTA
The DNA here is from genome assembly GCA_033124195.1 of Coracias cyanogaster. Taxonomy (NCBI): domain Eukaryota; kingdom Metazoa; phylum Chordata; class Aves; order Coraciiformes; family Coraciidae; genus Coracias; species Coracias cyanogaster. Next base: position 39,192 of record JAVSBS010016057.1, read on the forward strand.
TCGTTGATTTATTACCAAGAAATTTTTTTTTTTCAATAATAATGCTAGTATTATTATTAGCAACAGTAGCAACAACAAGCACTTGTAAACTGGTACTCATTTTATATAGTGCGTCTGTAGAGAAGCTGTAGCCAGATACCAAAAATACCTCTTTGGTCCACAGAATACCCAATGTTATTTTATTATGTTAAGGAGTTAAGGAATTCAGTTTAATCATCCCTTGGTAAGATAGTATAATACTTACAGTGCAAACTGCTTTCCCTATTGTATTTCTTTGCTGGCTTTCCTGCCTATTGGGTTTTCAGACGGTATTTCTCTATACAGTATAAGAGTAGAAACTGTGGTTCCTGTATATTTACATTCAATGCAAAGAGTACTATATAAAATCAGTTAGTTCACTCAACAGAGTAAGTAGAAAAGATTGTTGCATTTCATTACCCATATCATGTAGTAATTTTAACCTAGTTTAGTCTTTGACCGCCTCAGTAACAGCCAGAACAGCCAAGGAAAAAGAGGCTCATTTGTGCACAGTCCCTACATTCGATCAAATGCACTAAAATGCCATGAAACAAATCCATGTGAAGACTTGATCAAGGAGTGCAGATAACCTGTACAGGTGTCAAACAAACCTGATGTTGAAAAACTCATCTCAAACTCACCAATGTGAACCTAAGATATCTCTCATTTTGTACTCTTAATGACAAAACACTAAAGATAATATAGATACAATATGGTTCTTGTAAATACAGACAATGACCCGATGCTTTTCTTAAAATGAAGTAAAAATAGGAAGACAGCATCCTTGGGATAAAGAGAAGAAACACTGACTGTTCTCAGTACAACAGCCTGTCAGCATGAATATTATCTCATTTTCATTCATATTATTCTGAACGTACAAGTTTAATAACATTATGGACACTTTAAAGCATAGCAGTCCATTAAAAAAAGGAAGGAAATAAATTATATGTGGGTTTCTTTTAAGATTCAGCAACTATTGTTTGAGCTGCTATGCCTATTCTTTCATTATCCCAAAATGAGTTTCCTTTCAGAGACAGCAGAATGGTTTGACACAAGAGAACAAATAGCTCTCCTCCCCCTCCCTATTAGACTCACAAGCCACGTGCAGGTCCGCACTGCTGCACTAAGCACAGTGTGTTTTATAAATCAGTCAATTCATGCTACTCCACAACAGCAGACTCAGCTTAATGGTGCATGCTACTTTTAAATGTACAACTTTTAAAATTATTTTTCCCCTTGGCACTTGTGAGTGTGAGGAACCAGTAACATTAGCTCAATTCAAGCCTGCTTCGAGGAAGTGTGTCTGAGTCAAGCTCCATCACAGCAAAGAAAAAGCAATCCTGATTCACAAGGTGTCTTTAGGAAAAGTTGGGCTGTGAAAAAGACTACATTTGTGTTGTAATTCGGGGCTGCAAAAAAGGATGCCTGCTGCCTATTGACTTTATAAGCCTGCTTCAGTAGCAACAACAGCATGGAAATTATGCCACAGAATGCAGATATTAACAAATATATTTTAAAATAAGTATCAAGGGAGATAGATTATGTCCATATTACAGGGCTGCTGTTGACTTTCTGTTTTACAGTCTGATGTAATTCAGGTGATAGTTCAATAAAGTAACTAGATGCATTTGAAATGTAAATATGTAAATACCATTATGGACTCCAACAGAAGTGCTGACATCTTGAAGCTGTAAGTTAAATAAGTGTTGCAAAGTGGGGTAATGTCTTTTGATAAACCTAGTAGTACAATTAGGGAGAAAAAGACAAACTTTCAGTACACTGTGTCCAGTTTTGGGAGCCACAGTATACTAAGCACATTGAGTTTCTGGAGCATGTTCAGAGAAGGGCAACAAAGCTGGTGAAGCACCTAGAGCACAAGTCTTAATGGAGAGCAGCTGAGGGAACTGGGGTTGTTTAGCCTAGAGAAAAGGAGGCTTAGGGGACACATTATCGTTCTCTACAACTACCTGAAAGGAGGTTGTGGGGAGGTGGGGACTGGTCTGTTCAAGCAAGTAACAAGTGATAGGATAATAGGAAATGGCCACAAGTTGCTCCAGGGGAGGTTTAGATTGGATATCAGGAAGAAGTTATTTGCTGAGAGAGTTGTTAGGCAGTGGAAAAGGCTGCCCAGGGAAGTGGTAGAGTTACCAGCCCTGGAGGTATTCAAAAAACAGGTAAATGTGATGCTTCAAGACATGGTCTAGGGGTCAGGGAGATGTTGGACAAAAGTTGGACTTGAGGATCCTAGAGGTCTTTTCCAACTTAAATGGTTCTATGAAGGCCAGCAGTGCATCTCCTATACTTCTGTAAGAATGCAAAACACAACCCGCCCATGAAGCTTCTGTGGAGATTACTGACCACAAGGGACAGAGAATTTTGTCATTAATGACAATATAAGTACGTACATCACCCTCCTAAATGTACAAGTGTGTATCTCTGTACAAAGGAGTTTTTTCAGGTGGCTTCTTAAAATGGAAGACATAGGAGCAGGCTTAACATAATTCAACATATCTTCAAGTCTTTGAACTGCTCTGCTATTTTTGCCCTGCTGTGTCGTAGTTTAGATGGACAAGACACTGGACAAATTTAGCAGCAATAGCAAACTTCATTTTTTACAGCTCTTCATTTATACTCTCTAGCTTAGCTTTAAACCATCGTGTCACACAATAATTGGTTTTTGCTTGTTACTAACATTCTCATATTGGTTAACATTTCTTGCCTATGTGTCTTTGTTAGCTTCTGTCAACATCCTTCTTTTACATTCTTCAAATTCTTCAAAAGCTGTTTATCTTCTTTCAAGGGTACAGCTTGATTTAGTCAAGGTCAAAGCTTTCTGTGAGGCCTGCAGGCCAGCTGTCAGCCCCCCCACTTCTATACATTCCATATTTCTCAGCTGCAGCATCATGATGTGTTTTGGCCACTGTAAAAGAGTTATCTTCTAAGCAAATTACAGCTATCTGTAACTAATCTTTGATCTTCTTTTATGACAAGGTTCTTTTTTCTTGCAATTTCTGCTGCTCTCCAGTCATGCCTCATATTAAATGGTAGTGCTGCCTCACGCCCACTATGGCATTAACAGACATCTCCATGCCTGTGAGACATCTCAGCAGCTAATACAATTTACAGGGAAATACTTCATGTACTTGTAAAAAGTATATTCTGAAAGTTAGCTAAAATGGAATTTTTTCCATTTCTCTGTGTAGGAGAACCAGCAAAAATTACCTGGCAGTCCATCTAATTTGCTGACCAAACGGATCTCCTGTCTGGCAGCAAACATTTCACATCCTGGAGACAAGTAGCAATATTCACACTTTGTATTGTTGATTAGCACTTTGGTGATCATGCAAAACATAATCCCAACACTTTGTCTCCTCTACAATTAACATGGGTCTTGCTATATTTACAGGCATTGAGTTAAACAAGCAGGGAAACATTCTTCAATTTCCCTCAGATTTATTTCACAAAGAATCAGAACTGCAGCATGTGGCCTCCAGCTTTCTTATTTACTTCATTGACAGTAGCATTCTCTCTTTTTAAATCCAACAACATGGCTCTATATTTTGCAAAACATGTCTCACCTGCCAAATGGTGGTACAGTACATTACCATGAATTCTACTATTAGGATTGAAACAGGATCAAGTCAATCCCTCACTGATATTGCTCTATTCTCCTGATCATCCATCTTTCTAGAAGAGCATC
>JAVSBS010016057.1:43009-56883 GCA_033124195.1 Coracias cyanogaster
ACACCATGAGGACTGTGAGTCTTGACGTGCACTTAGTAAGTATGCTTTTCATAACAATAGATTTCGTATTATGCCTGTCTGAAGAAAAACCTGCAATTGTCAATGTAGGTTAATCTTGAAGACCTAGCATGACTCCCGCTGGCATTAAAAAGAATACACAGAGTCCTCACAAAAGGATCATAGAAAATAAAGTTATATTGGTGTCAATGCTGTGCAATAGCGAGAGCTTTTATAGAATTATGACTCACTTTAAAGGCTTCAAATGGAAAGGAACATCTAGTGGCTTTTTACTGATGTCACCTCTTTGTACTTGTGAAAACTGTCCATACATATCAATTAGAAAAAGGTATTACAACTAAGAATGCTTGTTGTAATGATTTCAGTATCTCATGACCAGTTCTTACAGAACTAGAAAAAGTTCAATCCCAAATATTGCGCTCTGAACTTAAAAGTAGTTGGTGGTAGATGTCTGGTAGATTATGAGTACTACTGGTATAACAATAACAAAATTGATAAATCAGCTTTAATAATATATTTTTATGTTTTTGGAAGACTTTCTTGGTTTAATTTTAGAATTGAGAAAGACTGGATCCTTAAAGTTAGTAAGTTGTACCACTAACTCTTCTAGCTGTTATACAGCTCCTGTGCCCCTTAGCTGAATGACACTTTTGAAATAGAACAACACCCCATGCTTATGGATGAAATTTACAAAAATTAAGAAATCGTAAAGAACTTCAAATGAAATAGAATGTTCTTTGTTTGAGACTGAGTTTTAAATGGCATTTTAATACTTTTTTCATAAATGAAACTCTTTTCTGTTATAAGATATACTACCCAATTCAATTAGTTTATTTTGATGACTGGATGGTATTTATTGGTAGCTTTTCTTGATGTTCCCGTAAAAGGTCTTCTTTGACCTTTAGTTCCAGGAATATGCTTTTACATCTTTTATTCATTGCTGTCTTCACCTATTCTCTAGGTAAGAGAGAGAATTTTCCATATCAAAATACTAGGAGTCATTGCTGATCCTTGTGTAGGTGTGTACACTAAAAGCATGGCCCTGGCAATGACATGTAGAAATGACTGTTTACTGTATCAATCATTAATCATTAATCTTGTTTTTTTTCTCCTTGTGTTTTATCTGCTAAGGCATTGCTTATCTTAAGGACATAAATTCTATGAGCCATGCTCTGTCTTTTTCTTTTGTATGTGTACAGTGCCTGACAGAGTCAAATCTCAGTCTGTTGTATAGAAGTAAACAATAAAAATATAAATAATAATAGTAAAATAATGACTTAAAGAAAGCACAGTTTCCTGCTAAAAGAACAGAAAGTGCATGTTCACTGATAGCAGAGAATGAAAAAACAAAACCCCCCTTCCCACAGACACATATGTAGGCATAGAAAGAGAAAGGAGAATTGAAAGATTTACTCAAGATAATATGATAATTTCATTATCTACAGCATTCCAACAGCAGTGATGTATTTAGTTTTCATTTTATGGACACTAAACAAACAAGTACTCGAACAATATTCGTATGATTCCAAAGCATAAGGCTTTACAGAAGAACTGACTCAAAAAGAAAAGCAAACTTTGTAGCGATTTGCTGAATTAAAACCCTCTTCGTTTGCACAAATTGAGGAACTAAATACAAGTCAGAGCCTATATAAAACATTTAGGTCATTCTTGTTTGTTGCACTCTTAATTCTAAAATGCAGGGATTGCAGCATTGTAGGCAGGGACCTCGTTTGTTCAATAAACCCATAATACTGAAAAAATAAATGGTAATAGATTTGGCCATTAGCTGTGTACTGCAGAGAAAATTCAGCTTTGTTTAGCAGATGCTTCAGTTGAGGGAGTTCATGGACATACATGTTAATGCTGCATTGGCAGTGAAAAAGATGTGAGTTTTTTAAAGGGCTAATTAGAGAATTCCAGGTAGGTGCAGTGGTTGCTTTTGTGATTTTTAGTTAGTGAGCATCCCTTCACTGAGGGCTGCTACTTGGGGACAATGTAACTCCAATTTCAGTTCGTGTTCTCTGTCTTGGCAAGCTATAGTGCCAAGCTTGGCACTCACACAAGTGGGAAATGAAAGTCCCAAAGGTTCATGTTTATAATTCATGGTGGGGATGGATCCCTCATTCCCATTGGAAGAGACTCCCCTGGGAGATGACTAGACTTCCAAACAGGAAAAAAAGGTGCAGGGGAATGCTCCCATACGTATATTTGAGAAAATGCACATTTGTCAAGCTTTCCAATTTACACCTGACAGATCAAAACATGTCTGACAATAAGGAGTATCTAAGACAAAACCATGCTTATGTATTTTTACATGTGCACACAAAAGAACTCATAAACTGGATTCAGCAATTTTAAGTATGATACTATTTTTATGCAGTTTTTTCTTTATTTAAGTAAAGAAGAAGCTTATCACAGCTATAACAACTGTTCATCTGACATCCTACAGCCACTTCAGCACCCAATGGTGTCAGCAACCAAATTATCAGTTAGTCTTTGGACAAGAACACATCTAAAATAAATTACTATACCTATGGTGGGTTTGTGTGTGTTTATCACTAATATAAACATGATAAATGGCCTTGTAAACTCCCCCACTGAAATACATAGTTATTCATATAAATGCAGTGAGCCAAGAAAGTTAACCTATAAAATAACTAGGAAGTATTTTGGGTGTTTTTAATTAATGAATCCTGGAAAAAAGGAATCTGGCCAAAGTAAGAATACTTTTTTTCATACCATAATATCTATGGTTGGGATTTATGTGACTTCCCCTGTACTTCTTTTGGTGACTTAGTACACATTTTTGGAAATTGTATTTTATATTAATTTTAAAATATAAAATATACATTAAAAAACAAACAAACAAAACTCCAGAAACAACACAATGCCAACTGGAAGCGTTCTTTATTTTATTTGGAAAAGAAAATAAAGTAGAAAAATTATAAGACAGATTACAAGCATGAAATAAGAAAGGGTTTTTTTGTATATTCCATCTGCAATTCAGAATAAACTTTGAATTAACACTCTAAGAAGAAAAGAAGAGGAAATAGTATTTTGCTTTGGACTGAAGATGTGATTTCTCTATGATAACATGGAAGGTATTTTGTTTACCTTTTTTTCAGTGGAATAGTTTGAAATCTTAAGGAAATGATGAAAAAATTATGCATATGTTTTAATAATCAAGACAATTAACTATCTTGTTTTCATTTTCAGGCTTGCTAGCTGCTTTCAATTCTTTAACAATGAAAACAAATCTTCTCAATTTCTTTCCTGTCTTCTGAAACCATAGGGTCATTAGCTTTCTGGTACTCTGATTACAGACAATTGTTTGTGTTGGCAAGTTTTAGATCAAGATGATATAACCACAACATCTTATCTCCTCTGTGAACTTCTATTTACTCAGTTCCATAGCCAATGGACAAGATTACTGAAAACTGATACTGTGTCTTGCCTTCCATAAAGAAGAGGTGTCTAAGAGATGTGTTTAATCTCTGCCAGTGTAACGGTAGTGGTTGGTGAATTGTGTATAATTACACAGAAGAGTACTAGATTACTATAAAAGCTGCTACGGTCTGTATATATAGAAAGATGGATTTCCTAATTAAAAAAAAAAATCCAGTGGCACAAGCTACCTAACATGTTGTAGTCAGTGGAATTTTAGATAGCCCATAAAGCCACTTCAGTTATAATGGAAAATATTACTGCATATACATTGATGTTTGCTGATAGTCATAGATGCTCTCAGATCACTTTAGAATTATCTTCTTGTTGTTGTTGTTGTTTTGTTTGTTAATGAAAGTAACCCTCCCTTCCCTACTAAAAAAAAAAATCTCTGGAATGTGGAAAGCTGCATTGCATTTTTTGAATAACTAGTTTGGAGAAAATAACAATAATTATAAAAAAGTTAAAGCAGCTGAAAAACTCCCTAGAAAAAAACCTTCATGTTCACATGATAAGAAGAAATCAGAAATCTAAGATTAAGAGCAAAAAATACCCATGTGGTACAAATGAATATAAATTCTGACCTTAAATATATAATAACTATGAGAAATACAGGTTTTTCTTGACAAGAATGGTATGTTTATTTTGTCACAAACTTAAATTTAGTATAAGTGGGTTTTTTTATCTATAACATTTGGAAAAAGTAAAACCACACCAGAATATTACTGATTCAGATCACATTAATAGGCTAATTATCTACTCAGGAAAATTAATTAGGATTTCCCCTGTAACCTTTTCTCTGAAGATGCTGGAATACACTGAGAGGCCCTGATTTACTATAAAATTAGTAGACTTGAGTCCAAAATCTTCACTGGAAAAGAACATATACCTTCCTTTGTAGGTTAAAATTCTACCAATGGCCTTGAAGACAAAGGTTTTATATGAAAATGAGCATTGCCCTTGTGATTAAATTCCCCCTAGGATCACATTTGTTCTTTCTGGAGGAATAGACAGATCTGAGACTAATTTAGAATAGTCTCACGTTAGTCTGAAGGACCACGCATGCACTCTTAATAATAAGTTCTGTGAAACCATGCCTTTCCTTTCCCATATTTATTTTCTTATTAGCTTATTAGCCATTTCCTATGTTTCAAACAAGTTTTATCCACTCTAATGATCATACTGAAGGAGAATTGTCTCCCACATAGGCATGGCTTCTTGCAGCCACAAAGATATAAAAATAATTTTGCAGAATGGATTTTCTTTTGTTTTAGTTTGGAATTGTTTACACAAAATTAATGTGCTAATTGTCTTTCTTGAACACAGCCAATCTCTCTACTAAATGAACTCATCCTTTCCATTATTATTGTATGAACAGCACTATATTTATACTTTCTTCCACTGGTCAAGAGCATCATTGGGCACTTGGTCCATGGCTCTTGGTTTGGAGAGATGCAATATGCTGAAACTGTAAACAAGATTCTTTGCCACTGTTCATAAGCATAATTCATCCATGTGCTATGTACAATCTCGGTAAGATACTTCTTTATAAACACACTATATTCCACAAATAAGAAGCATTTAGACTAGGGGTAATATCTTTTGCTAAACAAGTAGATGTGATAAGAACAAGAAGATTAGTTTGGGGAAAAGAGCTTCTTCATGAGATCCCTCATCAGGCGCATTCTATCTGCAATCTCAGTTGCATTTCCTCACAGAAATAATGTAATAAATGTAATAATCTCACAGAATAACTTTCATTTTTAGCAGCATTTCTACCTATTTCTACCAAAATATTACTATCTTTATTCTCTATAGTGGTTTTAGTGTAGATATACGATCTGGACCAGAAATGAAGGTGACCATATTTTGATCAACATTACTCTATGTGTGTAAAGTAAGAAAACAAGATCTGTTTCTGTATTGTCTATTCTTGATACATACGTATGTTTTAAAAATACTTTCTCCTCAATATGAAAGAGGTCTTTCTCAGTTAAGGTTATTGTTTAAGGTTATAGAATATTCAATCAGCATTAATGAATGTTTTGCACAGTTGTTCCCAGTGAAATGTGTGCAGACATGCCTTAAAGCAGGGGTCCTCAAACTACGGCCTGCGGGCCGGATACAGCTCCCCAGGGTCCTCAATCTGGCCGGCCGGTATTTACAGAACTCCCTGACCCCCCCCGCCGGGCATTGTGGGGGGGAAACCAAGCAGCCGCAGATGACTTCCTGCCACTTATAGTGCACGCCAGCCTCCGCAGCCCCCAAGCAAATCGCCAGAGCCCCGTCGCGGAAAAGTTCCTTCTGTCCTTTCTGGCCACCCTTTCCAGACTGCGCGGCCGGGCTGAGGAGAGGGGCAGTGGCATCAGCAAGGTGGGCAACTCTCCCGTCGTTTTTTTGCAAACTATAGTCCGGCCCCTGACAGTGTCTGAGGGACAGTGAACTGGCCCCCTGTTTAAAAAGTTTGAGGACCCCTGCCTTAGAGGATACTCAGATCAGTGGGAAAAATCAGAAAGAACAAAGTGTATTTGTTATACTTTAAAGGATCATGACTTAGTCTACTAACTGAAGCTATGTATACTTATCTGGTTACTTATCTGTTTATTCTCACATTGAGCTCATAGCTTGATGTTAAAATGCAGAGCACAAGTACCTTAAGCAGATAGATGTCTGACCTGTGACCAGAGATCTGGAAGGCCTACACTGGTAGTCTGACTGGGGTACAGAAAGAGTCCCTAGATCTGGGGTAGGCTCATTATCCATGAAACATTGCAAAACATTTGCAACACTATCCTAAAAATATGAATCTCCATCTGATTGTGTGCAGGATGCCAATGATATGCCTGGATGTCTCAGTATCAGTATATTCAGTATATGTGTTACAAAAGTAATTCCCAGAAGAAATGATTGATGTCTTTTGTACTACAGCAAGAAAATGGTCCAATATTGGAGGCATAGATGATTTAAAGCCAGGATGTACAGCTTCAGTATTAGCCATAAATTTATTTTTCAATATTCAGGTCAATGTATTAGCAAACAACAAAATGTGGCTCACACACCTATAAGAACAGCTTTAATGAAGAATTTTATTCAGTCTTATTTCGTTACTTTTTTCTTGGTAGTGTGAACAGTGAATTAAGTTGAATACAAAAGGTTTTCACTGCACTGAATTACCTGTTTCACCTTGAAAAGCCACACAAAATGAAGCTCTTAAAGCCTTTTGAAAATGACCTTTTTCCTCAGCAATGATTTATCTTTCCCCTCGAAAATCCCTTTTACAAAAGGGAGTATGATTAAAGGAAGCCAAGCAGCACAAACACTCGGTGAAGATCCTGCTTATCTGGAACTCACTTGACAATGTATGTTTTTGGGGTTGGGAATGCTGCAGGTTCAAGGGATAATTCTGCCTTTCAAGCACTTCAATTTATTTCATGCCTGAGCACTGTCATTGTACGCAGACAAGATGAAACGCATCGTTGTGTAAAGAAATTGAAATGAAATCCTACTTGACCCAGCAGGATGGGGCATTATGTTTGACTCAGTAGTGATTCCTGGAATAATATCTAATTCCAGGAGGAAAATTTCTTGATATGGCCACCTGCTGTGAGTGTCTTTGTCCAGGGATCACAAGTTGTTCTGGGTGACTGGGCTCAGGACATGCCTAGAAGAAAGCAGCCAGCCTCCTGCTGGCATTTAGATCTCTTCATTTTCTGTATGCTGCCATTCAGTAGGAATGAGTGAATGAAGAGCAGGGGAAAGCTGAAGCACTTCCACAGGAAGACACAAGCTCCAGCAGAAATGAGAGCTAAAAACCATTTGACCCAGGTTTCTCATGTAGGTTTCTTGAGGGGAGGGAAATCTGAAATTAAATTTTTTTTGGCCATGTAGGCCAGTCATTGGGATGTCATTCCCCATTCGGTCTCTGTGAAGTGTTTACTTTGAATAGGCTGCACACCACCAGATTAAATAAAATGGGAACATTCCATGTCTCATAAGAGGGAATCGTGCAGACAGCTTTATTACTTCTGTCAGAGAACAAAGGTTTTCCCAGCAGGCAGGGGATTATTAGGCCAGCAGCACATAAACAGAATCCATGGTGTCAAAACTTTAAATATGACTAACAGAGGAGAGGGTGGGAGAATCCATAATTGATTTCTCTGCTATGACTGTATGAAGAATAAAATTATTCAGGTGATACCACCTAGCCAGATTCACTATTGGGGTAGAATCCAATTTTGATGCAAAGTTCCATAATTTCTGCTAATATAATTGCTATAGAAATTGATAATTACCTCCCCCTCGGAGAGTCTATCTGTATAGTATCAAAATATCTTTATATATGTTAGAAATAACATTTATTCCCACTAGGAAAAAAATAACAACAACAAACTGGTCTTTCCTTCTTTCCACTATCATTTTAATTCTCCTGAGAAGTTTCACTAGAATATCAAGCATTTCTTTATTACACTAGCTAAATTATTTTTTCCTTGCAAATGCATGTTAACACAGGCAGACTGCTTCTTTTTTCTCTGTATTTTGCCCCTTTCTCTTTTTAATGATGGTTTTTAAGAGGAAAACCCTGTCCTCACTCCCTTTCTTTTACCATTTTGTCTACACTCAAATGTTAGTGTTTTCTACATTTGCCAGTTGGAAGTAGGGTCAGAAAATTTTCATATGTTCCTTTAGTTTGAGGTGCCATATTTCCTACATTGGCGGTTTTATACAGTGAAGCTAAGTGTGCTGATTGCACAAATACGATATATGCCATAGCATGAGTGAGATTCTGAATATCATGAAAGTCATAACAGTTCCTATGTTCTAAAAAAGAGACAGGAATCATAACCTGCACAATACATGCACCTGGCAAATAACAGCAAATAGGTGGAGGATACTCTGTCTGGCAGCATCTTGTCTTCTTTCTCTACATTTGTAATTAAAAGCTAGTGTGAGAAAAATACCTGTGGCAAATATTTACTTCCTTTTCATAGTTGGTTTTCCTTTCTGTTATATCCTTACATCAAAACTGATGGGAGTGCCTAAATAGAGTCCTAAATTTACACTTTGATATTTCAACTGCACACGCTGCAACTGTTAGGAACCAGCAAAAAATTGTTTGCTGCAGTGTATTATTCAGCCTCTCTGTATCTCCCTTGATCTGTGCAATACTCGCTCTCTTGTTATCAGGCTTTGTATTAGAGTGCTTGATTTTGCAGAAGCATGAGAAGCTAAGGACCCAAAATAATAAGAGAAGAGATATGCTTAAAATTATTATTTTTTTAAATGCCAAGAACAGTTTAGAACTGTGAATGCCTTAGGCCATGAAGTAATCCTAGTGCCCATAATGAAAAGAATTTGTCAGACTAAGACATGTCAATTTACATTAAGAGAAAAGGAGTCTTACAGGCACAACATCCAACATCTAGGATCAAATTCTGTTCCCATTCACATCAGTAAGAGTTTTTGCCATCAACTGGAACAGTATTAGGAGCCAAACCCCTCAGGCCGTATATTCAGTGCCAACTTTCTTAGCTTTATAGCACAGTTTGGCACTGGCAATGAATTGTATCTCGATTATGTGCACCTGCAATTAATTATAAGTGCAATAAAATAAGCCAGGTTATAACCCTTCTTCAAAGCCAGGCTTTAGTGTGCAACTAGGATATGACTAAGCGTAACAAGAGGCATTTCTTGTCATGTAAGTGACAGTTTTATATTTGATCCGTCAGAATCCAAATGATGCTGTGTATGTGGCACTGTAAATGTTTTAACTTCTAGAGGAATAATCCCTTGAACTGCTGATTTGCCAACTGAAAAAAAAAACAGCTTTGCTATTTAATCCCATTAAAACTTAATATAGCACATATAGTGCCAGTGTTTTCTAGCTTGTTGTAATATTTTAAAGTCACAAGAGGAACAAAATTATTTGAACAGTGTTAAGCTGTCTGTGGAACAAATTATATGTATTATGAATAGTATTGCAGAATCATAAAATAATTTGGGTTATTGGGAAAAGACCTTTAAATTCACTGAGTCCAGCACAGTCAAGTCCACCATTAAACCATGTCACTGAGCACAACAGATACACTTCTTTTAAATACCTCCAAGGATGGTGGGTCCACCATTTCCCTGGGCAGCCTGTTTGAATGCTTGACAACACTTTTGGTAAAGAAATTTTTCCTAATGTCCAACCTAAACCTCCTCTGGCACAACTAAAGGCCATCTCCTCTTGTCTTATCGCTTGTTATTTTGGAGAACAGACTAATATCCTCACTACAGCCTCCTTTCAGGTAGTTGTAGAGAACAATAAGGTCTCCTTGCAGCCTCTTTTTCTCCAGGCAAAACAACCTCAGTTCCCTCAACCACTCCTCCTAAGCCTTCTGTTCTAGACCCTTCACCAGCTTCATTGCTCTTTGAAAGCACTCCAGCACTTCGATGTCTTTCTTGTAGTAAGGGTCCTAAAACTGAACACAATATTCAAATTGCAGTGTCACCAGCGATGACTACAGGGGGACGATCACTTCCCTAGCACCACTGGCCACAATATTTCTGATACAAGCCAGAGTGCTCTTGGCCTTCTTGGCCACCTGAGCACACTGCTGCCTCACATTCAGCTGGCTGTCAACCACTAGCCCCAGGTTCTTTTCTGCTTGGCAGCTTTCCAGCCACTTCTTCTCAAGCCTGTAGCATTGCATAGGGTGGTGATGACCCCATAGAATCTAAGGTACTAATCAAACTATTGACCTCTGTATTTTTAGTACAAGCCCATGTCAAGATAACCCATCTGTTCTTAGACACTTTGGTATCTAATATGACAATTAGCATATATAGAGAAGGTTGCACACGAGGAGGGAGAATGTAGTACAATCTTTCCTGTGACTGTGTTTTTGTTACAATTTCATGCATCTATTGTTCTTCTACCTAATCTTGGATGGTGTCTTATAGTCAAAGTGATTTAACTATAAGAAGTAGATTTTGAGGAAAGAAGGGAAATTACTACAGTTTATTGGTTCAGGTCTACTTCTCCATACATCAAAGTACCTTGAAGAAAACTGACAATTGCAAAGAAGCTGGAAAAAACTGTATCTCTTGTCACAACTAGAATTTCTATCCATTTTCTGTTTGACTGTACAAATATAAGATTTTAAAACCTGAGCCTGAAATTAGAGAAATGATACAAAAATAGGACATCAGTTCATGCCTAGCCAAGTGGGTGAGAAAGGAGAACACTATCCATGAAGAGGAAAATTGAAGGGAGTTCAGAGACAAGCTGCAATTTCAGGAATTTTTTTTTTTCTACGTGAATGTAATTGTAGGCAGAGATTACTCTTTCACTGCCAGCAATGATGATGGACAATATCTCAGCAAGAATCAGAAACAGAAAAGCTAATGGAGGAGGAAGTAGCTGCAGTGGATAATCCATTTCACATTGAAGCAGAGTTTGAATGGGCTGGGTTTGCAGTGCTAGACCACAGCTCCCACAAAGATGGACTGAAGCTTTGTTTTGGATATTTCTCTAATAAACAGATAGCCTCAGTAAATTATTTTCCAATTTAAAATCCTAGTAATAGTGCAAGAGAAGAAGGATACAGATATACTGTTGGCACAGGATTATAGATAATGTTTTTGATTTTTTAGTCAGAGAAGGAGTACTGTGTATGCTATCTTGTGAAGTTAGGTATCTTTGAGTAAGCTGCACCAAAACCCAAGAGTTTGCTTTTTCTTAATTTAACTAAAATAACAAGTGGTTATCCTGAGAAAGTGCTTTGTGTAGTTTTGTGGTAACATGTTATTTCACAGCTGTTATGAATATAAAGCAAGTTGCAGTTAAAAAACATTACCTGAACCACAGATTTCCCCTCCAGCAATAAACTGACTTTCAGTCTCAGGTATCAATACTGGCACAGGAGCAACCATTGATAAACAGAATTTGTCTGCTTTTCTGAAGTAACCAAGTTCTCCTGTGCCACACCAGCAGGTATAGGTGTATTTCTTTTTCCTATTTCATGAAAAATAGAACGAAGAACTCATATTTCTTAAGCAATAGGGGTGCTTGACTTTAAAAGATTTAGAAGTTTGGTTCACCTAAGCATCCAAAGTTCAGGTACAAATCTAATGTGAGTGTTCAAAATTCCCTTGCAGGGAAGTGTTCTACCTGTTGTTAGAACCTGGTCCAGAGATCTTGGGAATCCAGTTGTCCTCTGACATTCACTAGCACTTATTGGCACTTTATATGAACAATCACCTAGCTTAAATATTTCTGGGGAACTAAAAAAAGATCATGCCTTGAATTTTGGCTGTACGTCTCTATGTATATCATTGGTGCTATAAGAAGATAATTAATAAATACATCTGAGATCTTCCCAGGTGCTTCAAATGCTTCAAATTACAGAGTGTGACTCAGAAACCCTAGAGTGCTTTAGATTTGAATGATTCCAGGGCTTCAGAGACATGCCGTGTGCTTTGAAGCAAGATTAAAAAAGAAATGCTTAAAGCACCAAGAAATTTGAAAGGCATTGCCGCAAAACCCAGCCGAAATGCTCACAGAGCTGCTTCGGTATGAGTGGTGTCAGGTACAGAGGTGTAGGTGGCAAGAAAAAAAGAGCCTGTCAGTTCTGAGTACAGCTGAACAACTGTAACATTAAAAATTTCAGCTGTGAAAGGAAGATGAGCCCAGGGGACTTTTCTTCACAGTTTTGCTGGATGTGGCTGCTGCTATTACACGTTTCCAGATCAGTAGTGGGGCTGAGGCATATTCAAAAGATGCAAATATACATGCAGGTAATAGAAACACATCAGGCCACACAGATCAACATAACTAGGAGACCAAGGTCTTTACTGACAGACACATTAAGACTAACAGGACTCGTAAATATTAATAACGCAAATGGGCCTATCCTTTTCCTTATCTCATTAATCAGGCTTGAAGTTCACCAGTAAGAACAAGCATACACCCTTATTGTCATGATTGACAGGTGTGGGTTCCTCAGACCCTAGACCAGGCCTTGAAAGGTCATGCACAATCCATATCCAGTTCCTCAGCCTTTTTTATCCAGTTTCCAGCTCTGACCTTGAGCCCTTCCAGATTCTGGTGTCCTTCTTTTCCTAGACATTAGCTAGTCACATAAAGTGCATTACAAAACTACACATGTATATGCACAGAGTATCACAAAGGAAATAGAGTTTAGTAAAAGGATAGGACAGATTTCAACAATGAGATGTTGGTCTTGGCCAGAGAATTACACTAAGCCACACAACTGGCATATTTTGTCCTCCATTTTCCTGCACTTGTTTCTGCATAATCTACCTTTGTCTCTCCCTTTTCCCCCGTGATCATCCTTCTAAACATTTCCTAATACATTTAAAAAGTTTTGTCCATCTCCAGAATTCCCTTACAACATCCCATTGTAAGTTATTCATCTCATGAGTTCTATGATAATCTCATTATTCTGACATTGTTCTGACTGAAGCTCTCTGAGGTTATGCTTGAGTGGTTCCTTCCACGGCCCAACAATTTTCTGTGATCTAAAAGTTCTCCTCTTTGTTATTATCTCCTTCCTGTTCTGCTTTTCGTGACTTAAATGTGTATTCTTGTCCAGAGGAGAGAAGAAATTCTTTCATGTTGGTAGATCCACCCCAAGGGAACTGATTAGCTGGCCTAAATTTGGCCTATCTGTCAAATTTCCTTTTTGTTAAGATACAAGGCTCTCCCATGGAGGCCAAAGCTACCCTGAGCTTTTA
Organism: Coracias cyanogaster; assembly: GCA_033124195.1. Taxonomy (NCBI): domain Eukaryota; kingdom Metazoa; phylum Chordata; class Aves; order Coraciiformes; family Coraciidae; genus Coracias; species Coracias cyanogaster. The sequence continues at coordinate 56,210 of JAVSBS010016057.1, forward strand.
CTTTTGATTCTAGTAAACAGGCTGAGTCCTGCCCCTTTCCTCAACAAAACAGGACAAAATTCAAGTCCTGCATTGCCCTCTTTCATATTGTCACGTAATCTAAACAACAGTGTCAAAACTCAGTATAGCAATCCACCCCCAAAATAATTGTCTTTGCTAAGATACACTCATTTTTTGTTTAATCTGTTTAATAAAAGTTGGTTTCATTTCTTTGACTTGCCTTTATATTCCAGTTTAAACTAGCTTGGTTCATCTGCTAGTGTGACTCAATAACCTATCCAAAAGAAATCTGGATGAGAATGATAATATCTAAATTTAAATGATGGAACTAAAAACCGTACATTGATGTGTACCATCTTAGAAGTGTTCAAATTTTTCATTTGCACATCCTCTTCACTGAGGAATTATGACTATTCCTACTTACTTCATGAAAACTTCCCTGAATTTGCAGGCTAAAGGGACAGAATCTGTTACCAGTTTTAACTTCTAGTTGTTTTCACACACTTTCAGTAGAATAACAGAAGTACAGCAACTGCAGTTTATAATTATCACCCCTCTCATTATTACCATGAGCTATTCTCACCTACTGTTGACATGTGCAGGTAAGGTACAGCGGAGGGATATCACCTGCAGCTTTAAAATCAGTAGTGTGAGTGGTTTTCAAGATGACTCTA
>JAVSBS010016057.1:62239-83237 GCA_033124195.1 Coracias cyanogaster
GATGTTGCTGAGTTCAGTGTTGGCCTGTGTGATCAGGCATCTGATGGCAGCATAAAATGATGATGGCTGAACCAGCACAACATTGTTGCAGGCAAAAAAAAACATGACTTGAGGAAAATTAACTTATTGCAAGTTAAAATAGATCCAGATCATTGGAAACAAAAAGACGAACAATAAAACACCTCTCCTCTCCCTCTTCCCATGATTAAATTCACTGCTTCCCTGCAGACTCCTCTACCTGCTCCTCCAAGGGAGTGGGGGTTATGGTCAGTACACAGCAGTTCCTCTCTGCTGCTCCTTCCTTCTTCCATTTTTCATCTGCTCCAGTGTAGGTCCTCCAGAGGCTGCAAGAAATATTTGCTCCAATATGGAACATCTCCACTTCTTCCTTCCTCTCTGACCTTGATGTCCCATCTGCTGTTTCTAACTCCTTTTTCTGTTGTTTTTTTGGTGGTGGTGGGATTCTTTTTCCCTCCTCCTCTGCCTATCTGGCATTTTCTGACCTTTCTTACCTACATTTTCACAAAGATGTCATGCACTTGGCTGATGGGCTCAGCTATGGCCAGCAGTGGAGTTATTGCAAAGCCAGCTGTGTCCAGCACAAGGAAGCCCTAGCTTGTCACAGAGGCCACTCCTGCAGCTCCCCACCACTACCAAACTCTTGCAGCCTAAAACGAACACTTGTAGTCTGTAGGAATTTGCTTTTCTTCATCAACTTTGATGGATTCCTTAAAAGCAGTTCATGAATCATTAAGGGCCCTTTGTCTGCAGACAAATAATGACTCCACAGATAACTGCATTCTTCCTTTGTGCCTACCATTGCAAATTGTTATTTCAGTTTAATAAACTGTGTGAATGCATATTTACACTACTCAGGCTCAATGAAGCCTGAGGTAGAGGCATCTGATTCAACTCCACCTAACACCAACCCAAAGTGGAAATTTCTAACCCATACTGACCCAATCTGATATATCCACACGGATGAGTATAACACTGGTTGGAGATGTAGATTGGGTCTGAAAGGTTACCCACCTTAACCTTATCACCTAACCACCTTAACCTAACCTTATCACCATGTGTATTGATAAAACTGCAAAATATTTTAAATGCTTTTGAAGTACTGGGTCCTGAGTTGTGGGCCCTAGGTTGGAGTTGACCTGGGAATGAATCACAACCTAGCAGAAGGTTTTGGTTTTCCTATTGGCTTCATGTTCCAGAGAGAGAACATGGCCTGTGGCTCTGCCCTCACCCAGGTGGTCATGGTTGGGGTGGTGGGTGAGGCTAGAATTATATCAACCAGGAGCCAATCGGTTGGAGGAGTTTCCTGTTGGGTGTGACTTCTGTTGGGGCTGGTTGCATCTTGCTGAGCTCTCTTGGTGGTGTCCTTCCATGTGAAGGGCCATTGAGGGAGCCATCTCTTTCTGTTGTGTCCAGCGGGCAATGCTGGCACCACAGTGGGCAGTGGTGGAGCTGTGTCCACAAGAACCTTTGACAGGACTGTCTGAAAGAAGACTTCTGAGGGGATGTTGCTGAGTTCAGTGTTGGCCTGTGTGATCAGGCAGATGATGGCAGCATAAAATGATGATGGCTGAACCAGCACAACAGCCTTGTTTTTCATTTTGCTGTCTTGTGAGTAGTGGTGTGCAGAGGCAAAATAATGCTTTTGTTACTTGAATACAAGCTTAAACATTACTTAGTGATGAATCTTTATGCAACATATTGTCTTCATTCTAGACCTTTGTGCAACATGTTATCTTCATTTTAGACCACATTTGAGTTTACAGAGGAGCCCATGTAGACTTACTATTTTCACTGCCTGGAAGCTCAAGCATGTTCAACTCTTGCCTTCACAACAAGATGTCAGTCAGTATTTTATATATAGCATAATATGGTGCAGTTGTGCATATTACAATAAAGGCTGTGTTAATTACAGTATATTCAAATTAGGCACATGTGCAACCAATCATCTTTCCATTGCTAGATGATGTTTGCATTAGATTTCTAGGTGGGAAATAACAGATAAAAATTTATGTAATCTGAGGATTAAGATAAAAATGTCCGAAAGGTTCAACACTACCTATTGAAAACCATCTCTCAATATTAGCTATACTGACGCAGTTGAGATGAAATTTAGTGAGAAGGAGCTGATGGTACTAATCTTCTGTGGGGACTTTTAGAATCAATCCCCACCTGTGCTGAATTAGGCCAAATCTACAGACATTGAGGACACACTGCACATGTCATTTTCCCAAATGTATTTAAAATTAGGTTACCAAGAGGAAGGGGAATCTTGAATTCTCAAATAGTGTGACTCACTATTGGATTGTATTAAATTCTACTGCTTCACTTGTCATGTTATGATTTTTTTTTTTAATAGATAAGAGCACTAAGAACACCTAGACAACACTTAAAAGCATTTCTATAAATCAGAATGAATAAATTAAATACCTCAAGGTATATCTTAAAACTTTCAATGATATGATATAGAAGCTTACTATCAGAAAGGAAATGATTACAAGTGGAGACTTTCTGGAATAGTGAGGAGAGAAAAAACCAAAATAAAACAAACCACAACAGAAAACCAAGCACAAAAAAACACTTCAGATAATACTTGTATGTCCAGCCTAGGAGCCACAGATAGGAAAAATCTTATGGTTTTCCAAGCACTTAATGCTAAAATTTTCCTGTTGTCTCTTCAGTGAAATGGTGTCTCTGTTTTTGCAGCAAAAGTATGTGGTGTGCACTCAAAAGGCTGTTTAGCTGTTGATTTTCGATGTTATGACTTGTGACTCTTAGCTTTTGGCAGAAAACAGTTCATCAACAAGTCAGTGGAGTAGAGTGATCATTATAAGCATTAAATAATCCGGAGGTGGGTCCGTGGACAAACAGTCCTGGGTGATGACAGAAATTGTGTAGCCCAGGCAAGAAGATCATCTCTTTGTAAAACTGTGTGAGGAAGAATGTTTTGCAGATCTGATTATAGGTAAGCCTAGCAAGGAGGAAAGTGAACTTGGGAGAGAGACGAGCAAATGGATGGTGGATGCTTCCCTGAGAAAATAAAAGAGGCCATATTCTACTGGGCGTTTTGTGTTTCTTTGTATTCCTGTGACCTTTAAAGTCAAACTCTTTGCTGCATTTGATCACTTTCTGTTCCAAAAGATAATGGGTTGTCTGAGATCATGTCAATGAACTTTTGTAGGTTTTACTTTAAGCAATTCATTCCAATAATGTGGAACACAAGAGTGAAAAAGTTGTGGGTTTTTTTTCTTCCGAACAGATGAATTCTCTTTCCAGTCAATTTAGTTTCAGAAGAAAAAGAAAATCATAGTTTTGAACCAAGGTGAATTTCACACATGTTAAGAAACCCTCCGGTTTTCTTTTAGGAACATTGTTATTTACAGAACAGTCTCTAGCAGGAAGCAAAATATCCAGTTACATTGTTATTTGCTGCTTTGAATTTCTTAAAGTTCCTGGAATTGCTTTAGTTTGGTGATGCTTCATGGGTGCATATGGTACATTGTTGAGCTACAGCTGGTCACACAACAAAGTATGTTCTAAAATGGTCCAGAATTCCAGTGGGTGTTGCACTTTGTCACCAACTTAGAGAAGATTACTTTTTAAAGGAGATGCCTCATAGCTTTATTCACTGTAGACAGCTGGAAGTTTCACATTTGCCGAAGGCAAACAATAAACCATTAGCTCAGCAAATCCTGAACTGTTTGTTTAAATTAAAAATGTAATAAAATAAAAGAAAAAGGCAGAGAGCAGAGACTCAAACAGAAATTATTTATTATTTTCACACACAGCCTACACCTTTATGCACAGACTTAGGAGAATATTGTGTGGGGAAATAGGAAGGATGATTCTGACTCTGCTTTGCACAGTTGAACTCAATAACATTTTGGATTTAGACAGGAAGTGTGACATAGTTGTAAATGTGAATGTAAAACATGCAAAATACAATCAACCTGATGCTAGATCCAATAAAAAGAAAAGAAAAATCAATCTGAATTCTGCAAGACCATAGAAATCCTTTATATCACAATCAATTTGGCAGTGCTTGTATGGCCTTAAGCATCAGACAGTACTGCCTTTTCTATTCATTAAAAAATAACTCTGTTTATTAGGGCTGTGATTTCTGACATATATTAAATTTATTTCTTCTGTGTTGTGTTTTAACATCTGATGACTAAGATATTATAAAATCCCACCTCTCAGACACTAGTCACTAGTCTTCTTCTTGTAATACTGAAGGGTGTCTTGCCTAAGGTGACTAGCAGTGCTACATTATGAAAGACAGATGAAATGCCGTGGGGAAAACACAGTCCCCACCTTCCTCATTGTCCCCACTGTGGAGCTGGAACTTCACACTGCAGGTGTTGCCTTTATGGCATGGCTACTAAACACAAGGATGCAGAAGCTGATCATCAAGACAGATTTCCTGCCAAGCAAGAGAGCAGTGTATGTAAGCAGCACACCAGAAAATAATATGTGACCATGGCGTTTATAAAGAGAGGAATTTAACATAAATCTGACCCAAGGCACCATAGCAAAATTTAACTAGGCATTCAGATCCAAACTGTGCAAATAACATCTCTCTGGAGTCACAGGTGTGGAAATTGCATGCCATTTCTGCACTATGGGAAACAATTGGATTATTATAGCATAGCACCGTGCATATCAACTGTTATTTGTTTTATTCTTTTGTTGGAATTTAGGTTAGTGTTATGGAAGTTCTGCAGTTTGGCAGAGGGAATTAAATGAAAACTATTTTTTTAATCATGATTTGAGTCGTTGAACAATTAGTGAAAGACAGCTATACTTTACAGGAATTTTCCCAAACAGGTAAGCATTGCTTGACAGCAATTTTATTTTTAATTATTTTCCTTATTTATTTCATATTTATTTACTCTCTTCCTATATATATTACACACATAACTATGGACATACATATCAACCAACGCCATTATATTATATTTAATTATACATTTATTGTCATTATTGATTTGTTACTATGTTGCATATTTTAGAAAACACATTAAGCATAATTATTGTTAATAATTTATCATATTGCTTGGGCAAATATATATAAAGAGCTGGTTCTAACCAGCAAAGAAAACAGTGAGAAAGTGGAAAATGTTTCAGGCTGCCTAACAAATTCAGTTGTGGTTCCACATTGATTTGATGAATGAATAAAAAGCCTATTTGCTTAATTTGTTAGCATGCATATTTTAATTCCTACATGAAAAGAAAATGGCTAAACTGTTGTCTAATTAGGCATAGCAGAATAAGACAATATGATGAAGAAAACATAATAGAAAGCCAGGTCTCATCCACTCTATATGAATGCTCTACCAACTTGCCAAATATTTTTTTTTGCTTAATGAATATTCAGAAAAGTGAGTCAATATAGACACATATAATAAAAGAACTTCCACACTGTAGATATATTTTATTTGGAATATTCTTCTGGGGAAAGGAAAAAACAAACAAAAAAAAGGAAATGCAACTTCCTATGCCCATTAGGCAGAGAAGAGAATGTATCTCAACCTATCTCCTGTATCTCCCTAGGACATATTCTAATCACTGAACTTTTCATTATATATATGTATATCCTTTAGTTGGAAAAGATAGGCAAAATAATGCCTAGCAGGGAATATGTGTGAGGGAGAACATTTAACTCCTTATACCTTTAAAGAGATATTTCCTGAAGCAGACATTGCGTGGTTTAGAGAATATTGCTGAGAGAAACCAAGCAAACAAAAATTAAAGAAAGTGAGCATCTACAGGTATTCTGTGGTAGCAAAGCTCATGGGTTGCCTAAACAACATAAATTGGATGATAGTGACTTTTGAAGATCTACACTTTTCAGTCTCTGTATGACCTGTTTCATAGAAGGTATCATATTATGATAGAAGCTGGTGAAGGGTCTATAGAACAAGTCTTACAAGGAGTGGCTGAAGGAACTGGGGTTGTGTAGCCTGGAGAAAAGGACGTTGAGAGGAGGTGTTATCACTCTTCACAACTACCTGAAAGGAGATTGTAGTGAGGTGAAGGTTGGTCTCTTCTCCCAAGTAATAAGTGATAGGATAAAAGGAAATGGCCTCTAGCTGTTCCAGGGGAACTAGTTTGGATATTAGGAAAAATTTCTTCACTGAAAGAGTTGTTAAGCACTGGAACAGGCTGCCCAGGGAAGTGGTGGATTCACCATCCCTGGAGGTATTTAAAAGAAGTATAGATGTTGTGCTTACTGACATGGTTCAGTGATGGACTTGGCTTGTGCTAGGTTAACAGTTGGACTCAATGATCTTAAAGGTCTTTAACAATGTAAACAGTTCTATGATTCTATGAATATGAAACAAATCCACAAGACACCAAGGACAATCAGGGCTTCATGCTATTGTTCTTCTGACCAGCCCCAGAGCCGGCCTGGATCTGAGTAGGAGTGTGCCCTAAATATTTTTGTGGAAGTATCCTGTAGCATTAAGGTAAAGCACTGAATGAGTAGTCTTTCCAGATGATATCTAATGTTCAGTTCTGGATATCTTGTTGTGAACTGTAATTGCTCTCTTAGGTTTCCATTTCTTGTAAGGTAGAGGTGCAGGGTTAGGGCTTCTGAGAAAATGTTTCCTTCAAAGACTTCAAAGATGCTTATTCTAGTGTTGCAAAGGGTGCAGGCTGCTGTGCCCTTTTGTGGCTGCTAATGAGAAATCTGAAAATAAGCTTGTAACTCTAATGAGTTTTTAATAAAATAAAATAAAAAACCACAGGTTAAAGTATTAGAGGTTACAGCTTTTAAGGGAGAACAGGTTTTTCTGTTGACTTTATCAGCTTACTAACATAACCCCCTAAAAATTACTAATCAGAAAGGACCAATGGGTGTTAGAATTCTTAAGGACACAATCCTCGTACAGAGAACAATGAAGCTACCACAATAATAAATAAAGCTTTCTAGTTTAGTCAAGTTCTTTTATATTTTATCTGGAAGGTAGTCAGTGGTGAAACTAAGTTCTGTATTATATACACTTAAAAAATACTACTTTACATTACACTTTTAAAAAGCAGACACAAGCTGCACTATGTTTTGTAATGCTATACGGACTTAAAATTAACTGCCAAGAAATGTTCACTAATGGGAACCAGAGAGATCAGGGTTACAATGATAATAAGGGAAAATTAATAAAAAACAAAATCTAAGTCCAGAGGAGATTTGAGCAATACACAACTGTGCAGGCAGAAGATGGCTTATGCTTGGCAATGGCAGAGGAATTTTTGTCGAGTTTCCGTAGGCTCTGATTGGTGCTTAAAGTGAACTCCCTTTTCCAATGGAAAAAAGAACGTGCATCTCTAAAATAGCACAGTTAAAATTTAGATAACTGAACCCTAGGTCACAGTCCTAAACACATCAGTTCAGCAGGTTGTCTACTCTTTTCTAATTAATAGTGTACCCTAGTGCTTCATAAGTGACATGGTGTTTTATTTATAGACCTCAGTTGTGACAGAGATGACCAACGGAACATGTACCTCGGGATCCAGATACCTAGACAGTCTTCTCCTTGTTATCCAAAGAGGTTTGACATAGTGGTTGTACACTAAAGGTTTTGAATGCTCCCCTAAGGGATTAACCTCAGGACAGAACATAGTGACAAACAATTCTTTATTTTAAAACTAAAGAACAGAGTAACCTTTCCAGCCTCTTTAAAAAAGCCTAGAGAACATCTTTTCTCAGTCCAAGAGGACACAAAGCCATATATCTCACCCAAAGTTTTCTAAGTATTAAAAAGGAGGTATTTTGGAAAGGTTATTTTTATTTCCTCTTGTTAAAGCCATATCACTGGAGAGAAGTGAATTCAATGATCAGAGAAAACATGAGTCTTTTCAGATGGAATGACAAAAGTTTCTCTTTATTCTCTCACGGCCATTTCTGTATGTTTTCTTGAGATAATTTTGTGTAAATTAGGGAAACATTCCTAAGAGTTCTCTTTACTCTCAGGGTAAAGACCCACTCAGGAATTAAGAGAATCACCTGTTCTCTGAGTTTTGTGCCAACGAATTTTGAATTATCTTCTGTACTTAAAAATCAAGAAGTGCTTGCATGTCCTGCACTAGCTTCCATTCCACTCTCCTTATGCCACTGCTTGGGAAGAAGGGAGATAGGGATTTGAATTTATTTAAATAGAAAAGGAATGCAAATCCCCATTCTTGGAATGACTGCCTTATTGGCAGGCCTACTGTATGAAGAAAAGAGCTTTTATTCAACACCTGTTGCTTTAAAACAAGTTGGTTGAAAACAAACAAAACAGGAAGCAGTTTCAAGCATGTGAGGAGTCTTGAGCATAGTTGGGAAAGCTTCTTTGGCTCCACTCTTGAGGGAAAAATAAATTTAAGACGCCCCATCTATAATTAACTGTTGGCAACTACATAACAAGAAGCACTGTGGTTGTGTTCTGAGGTTCTAAGAGACCCATGACACGTTGAATAGAGCCACTAACAGGGCCAGACATCAGTGTTCATTGCTAAAATTGCCTAAAATTTAAAGCTAAAGTCTTAAAAATTCTAGGTTAAATCCAGTTCCCAAATGGGTGGAAAGGGAAATGGAAATTTTGAAAAGCAATTTCCCAATATATGGTAAAGGAAACTGTCTTTGAATATCAGAGAGCTGAATCCAGTCCAACAAATGTCAAATACAATGAATTTTTAAATAACAAGGAAATAGCTATAGGAATGTGGCAAATCAAGGTTTCTACCTAACCAATAAGCTTTCAATTTATTGCTTAGCTAAGTAGGGCAATGAAGTAACCACATTTTACACCTGAAGCTGTTCTACTTCCAATTTGCTACAATGCCGCTGGCATTAATCAGTTGCATGGTTAAACTCATTAGGGAAAACAAATTAAATGTTACTTTAAATGGAGGCTAAATGTACAATTTATACATTACACATCTCTTGCTATGGCTTTTACACCCAGGTATGTCTGAGACTGCATTTCAGTGAAAATTGATACCACTTTTATGGGTCTACAAATCCATTATCAGTTTAAAAATATTTTTATAGTAATGACTCAAAATCATTAGTCTATTTTTTCTCTTAGCTATGTACTATTGTTGGTGGTCCAAGAAGCTGATTTCAGTTTAAGCCTTTTTAGGTTTTAAGACATTTTTCTGTGCTTGCCTTACTATTTGTTTAGCCCACTGGCATGAATAAGCAGGATTTTCCAGTGCCAGAAGCATATATACCAGCAGAGAGAGCTTGTTCCTGTTGCTCGAAGTCAAGAAATAAGGAAGCCTATTCACTGAAGGGTAGCAAGATTTTTAATTCTCTTTTTAAAAAGTAGAAAAGCCTCAAAGTAAAATACTGTTAGGCAAGTTGTGATCATAGTGTTGTGGTTCTGTGTTCTCTACAGATACATAAACAATAATGATGCAAGATCTTCAGATATGTGTTAATCATAGAGTAGAATCATAGAATGGTTTGGAAACATCTTTAAAGATCATCTAGTTCTGCCATAGGCAGGGACACCTTCCACTAGATCAAGTTGCTAAAAGCCCCATCTAACCTGGTCTTGAACACTTCCAGGGACAGGAGCATCCACAACTTCTCTGGACAGCCTGTTGAAGTGTCGCACAATAAAAAATTTCTTCCTTATATGTAACCTAAGTTTATCCTCTTTCAGTTTGATACCATAACCCCAAGTCCTATTCCTACATTCCCTGATAAGAAGTCCTTTCTCATCTTTCCTGTAGGCCCCCTTTAAGCACTAGAAGGCTGCAATAAGGTCTCCCCAGAGCCTATTCTTCGCTAGGCTAAACAATCCCAACTCTCTCAGCCTGTCCTCATAGAAAAAGTGCTCTAGCTCCCTGATTATCTTTGTGACCCACCTCTGGACTCGCTCCAGCAGGTCCATGTCTTTCTTACACTGGGAACCCCAGAGCTGGACATAGTACTCCAGGTGGGGTCTCACCAGAGTGGACTAGAGAAGTAGAATGACCTCCCTCAAGCTGCAGGCCATACTTCTTCTGATGCAGCCCAAGATGTGATTGGCTTTCTGGGCTGTGAGTGCACATTGCTGGCTTACACTCACTTTTACATCCACCGGCATCCTCAGGTCTTTCTCTGCAGGGCTGCTCTCAACCCATCATTGCCAGCCTATATTTGTGCTTGGGATTGCCTTGACCTGGGTGCAGGACCTTGCACTTGGCCTTGTTGACCTTTATGATGTTTGTATGTGGCTATCCTCAAGCCACATGTCAAGGTCCCTCTGGATGGAATCCCTTCTCTCTACTGTGTCAACTGCACCACACAACTTGGTGTTATCAGCAAACATGCTGAGGGTGCACTCAATCCCACTATCCATGTTGCCAACAAAGATGTTAAACAGTGCTGGTCTCAGTACTCATCCCTTAGGAATGCCACTTGTCACTGGTTTCCACTTGGACACTGAATCATTGACTACAATTCTTTGAGTGTGGCCATCCAGCCAGATCCTTATCCACTGAGTGGTCCATCCATCAAATCCATATTTCTCCAGTCTAGCGACAAGGATATTATGTGGGACAGTGACAAATGCTTTGCACAAGTCCAGGTAGAGGACACATATTGCTATTCCTTTATCCACCAACACTGTACCCCACCCTCAAATGTCACCAGATTTGTCAGGCATGATTTGCCTTTAGTGAGGCCATGTTGGCTGTCATCAATCACCTCCTTATTTTCCATGTGCCCTAGCATAGTTTCCAGAAGGATCTGCTCCATGATCTTGCTGGGTACAGAGACTGACTGGCCTCTAGTTCCCTGGGTCTTCCTTTTTTTCCATTTTTAAAAATGGGGATTATTTTTCCCCTTTCCAGCCCATGGGAACTTCACCAGACTGCCCCAGCTTCTCAAATGTGGTAGGTAGTGGCTTAGCCACTTCATCCCCCAGTTCCCTCAAGACTCAATGAATCTCACCAGGTCCCATGGACTTGTGTACCTTCAGGTTCCTTAGATAGTCTTGAACCTGACCTTCTCCTACAGTGGGTGGTTCTTCATTCTTCCAGTACCTGCCTTTGCCTTCTGCAACTTGCTCGGTATGGATGGAGCACTTGTCAGTGAAGATTTGTTGTGCTGGTTCAGCCATCATCATTTTATGCTGCCATCAGCCGGCTGATCACACAGGCCAACACTGAACTCAGCAACATCCCCCTCAGGAGTCTTCTTTCAGACAGTCCTGCCAAAGGTTCTTGTGGACACAGCTTCACCACTGCCCACTGTGGTCCTAGCATCACCTGCTGGATACAAAGGACAGAGATGGCTCCCTCAGTGGCCCTTCATATGGAAGGACATCACCAAGAGAGCTCAGCAAGATGCAACCAGCCCCAAAAGAAGTCACACCCAACAGGAAACTCCTCCAACTGATCAGCTCCTGGTTGATATAATCCTGGCCTCACCCACCACCCCAACCATGACCACCTGGGTGAGGGTGGAGCCACAGGCCATGTTCTCTCTCTGGAACATGAAGCCAATAGGAAAAACAAAACCTTCTGCTAGGTTGTGACTCATTCTCAGGTCAATTCCAACTTGGAGCCTACAGCTCGGGCCATAACATTTCAAGACTGAGGCAAAAAATCATTAAGTATCTCAGCTGTCGACATCCTTGTCCAGTTTTAATTCTATCAGGGCTTTAACTTTCCTAACCTGGTCCCTAGCTGCTTGAAGAATTTCTCTGTATTTCTCCCAAGTTACCTGTCTTTGTTTCCACCCTCTGTAGGCTTTATTTTTCTTTTTTAGTTTGTCCATAAGCTCCTTCTTCATCCATGCCAGCCTTCTGGTGTTTTTGCCTGACTTGGGATGCATCACTCCTGAGCTTGGAGGAGATGATCCTTGAGTATTAGCCAGCTTTCTTGGGTCCCTCTGCCCTCCAGGGCTTTGTCACATGGTACTCTATCAAGCAGATCTCTGAAGAGGCTATTTTTTGCTCTCCTGAAGTCCAGGGTACTAAGCTTGTTGTGCATCCTTCTCACTGCCCTAAGGATCTTGAACGCCACCATCTCATGGTCACTGCAGCTAAGGCTACCCACCAGCCCCTCCCTGTTGGTGAACAAAGTCCAGCATAGCACCTTTCCTCATTGGCTCCTTCAGCACTTGGAGAAGGAAGTTACTATCAACACATTCCAGGAACCTTCTGGATTGCTTATGCCCTGTTTTTTTTGTGCCCCCAACAGATATTTGGTTGGTTGAAGTCTTGCATGAAGACCAGGACTTGTGAGCCCACTATCTGTCTATAGAGGGCCTCCTCCACTTCACCTTCCTGGTCAGGCAGCCTGTAACAGGCCCTTACTGTGATGTCACCTGTTCCTGCCCTCCCTTTAATCCTGGCCCATAAACTCTCAATTGGCTTGTCATCCATCCGCAGGTGGAGATCCCTGCACTCCAGCTGGTCATTGACATAAATGACCATCTTCCCTCATCCTCCTCATCTTCCCTGCCTGTCTTTCCTAAAAAGCCATAACAGCAATGAAGCCTGAGTAACTGGAGGAAGTCTCCAGCAGCCAAGGAATGAGTAATGCCATGAACTGAAGTCCCTAGAGGAGCAATCTAGAAAATATAAGAAATCAAATTTGGAGACAGCTTTAATTAAAATTTCTCCCAATGAGGAAAAAAATAAGGTTGTTTTCTCTATCACAGCTGACCAAAGATTGATGTTTCACTTTTAAGACTCTGTCATCAACTTCTGCTTAAAAGTATCCATCAGTGTGCTGCCATCAGTTATTATCAGTAAAATGCTGACAAAACCTAATGTGAAATGTGTTGCACCCAAAATATTTTAATTTTTTGACATGCTTCCTATCACTGATCATACATGCTGCCTGTGGATAAGTGTGATACCCATGAAGTTTGCTGACATGGATTGTTGACTTCTTCTTGCATGGTTCCTTTTCCCTGAAGAAAAGCCTGAAATGATACAGATAATCAAACACATTTCAACACCATGATTTTGATGCCCACAGATTCTGTGTCATCAAAGGTGTGTTATTGAATAAAAGTCCTGACAGTTCTTTGGTTTCCTCCAGCTGTGCCTCTCCTAAGGACAGGATTTCTTGCCCATTCCTTGCCATTGAAAGCAGACAGCCTGTTCTCAAAGTATGTGAGAGAAAACAGAAATAATAAATTCAAGGTCTGTGGAGAGGGTTTTGAGCAAAACTTTGATTGTCTGTTCAGCTCTGCTTGGTGTGCCTGAAAAGCATTAGTAATTTGGAGGGAAGAAATTGAAATGGAAAACATTATCAAGCTACTTAATGGCCATCTTAGATTCTGCAAATCCTTCTTCAGATTGTGACAGTTTTTGCTCATTAATCATGGGGTGTAGAATAAAACAGGAATCAGAGAAAAGAGAACAGGATCTGTAGGCCTCAACATTAGCTTTCCTAATGAAACAAGTTTCCTATGGAAGAAATTGTGTGGTTTTTTAAGAGGTCAGGATTCTAGACAAGCTGATGTGGCAACAGGCCAATGATATTTTGTGTTCAGGGTTAGTCATGACAGCCTAAATAGCACATAGATGTTAGATGGTCAAGGGTTTCTTACGTTTCTCTTCTCTGTGGATTATTATTTACCATGTAACTGAAAAAACAGTATAGAAATATATATATGTAAGACTATATATGGTGTTATATAACACTATAACACTAGAAGTATGGTAGCTGTTGTTTTGTTAAGCTGCAAACTCCAGTATAGTTAAATCATAAGACATAAGAAATGTTACTAAAATTTCCTTCTTCAGAAGGAAGCTGCAGCTTGGAGTCAGAACCTTGCCGTATAGTTTCTGTACAGCTGAACAATGAGCTGTATGGCTCATTGTGACCTATCTTATATATAATGTCTGACCAAGTATGCAGAAATCTTAATGCTAATAACCAGTTCTTTCTTTGTTCTTCATTCATGGTTGAATTATACTGTTTTCTCTAGGGCAGAAGAAACCTTTTTCTTTTCCCAGAACACAAGAATAGATAAAATATTAATTCAGTGCCTGACATCCCTGCTCAACTGAAGTGTGTATCAGTTCACTGCAGTTAGAAAGGTATGAAGTCTGGCAGCTTGAAGGTGCTTTCCTAGGGACCCTCAGGAACAGAGTGTTTTTTTCAATGTCCATTGGAAAGGTGAGTGCTCAGATCTATACTTCATTTAACTTTTATCCCTCAAATCTGAAAACACAGCCCTGTGATTATGCTTCTTACTTGAATAAGGAAACCAGTTAAAATTCGAACAAGCTAAATAATAAAATCTGTGCGTTTCACATTTCCTTTTAACACTGAAGACTTACTTTTCATAAATAGCTTTTATTTTCATATGGCAAACATGAACTCATACATAATAGCAATAATATTAATAACAATAATAATAAATACTTGCAAGTCTACCTCTACAAGGAGGTCACAGGTTCAATGCTTCCTAATATTCCTTGAAAAAAAGAGATACTTTGGGTAGTCATTTCCTGATCTTTTACATCACTACTTTTGTCTGCCTCTTTAGACTCCAATAAATAAGGAACAATAGTATGTAGCTCTCTTCCCATCCTTCACAGACTGAAATAAAATCTATTGTGATCTTGTCTTTCCCTCAAATCAGAGAGAAAAATACAACTCCGTTTTTTTTTTTTTCTTTTTCATACTGCAATCAATCTATCTTTGAGAAAATGTGCTGAACACTTAATTTACACCTTCAGGAAGTAAGAAGAAAAGGGGAGCTCAAGGAGCAATTTGCACAGAAAAATGGAAATGCCTTTTTATCTCTTCATTGCATAATGTCATGCCTGCAGCTGAGTCTCAGGGCATCAAGAAGTATCTGCTGCAGTAGCTTGTGTTGACTTTTCATCCCAGGAAGGAGCACATACTCTTCAGCCTTGCTGCTACTCTGATGGACCATGCCTCTGCATGTGAGTCTGTGAGCTCCGCTTACCCATGCAGTGTAAGTTGGCTACTCTTCTTGATATATTTCATTTGGGTAGAAACTTCATTAGCCACAGAAGATGCGAGATTGCATATCTCAAGAGAATGTAGTTTGCCATTCGTATCTCAGCAGAGATTGCAGTTATAACTGCTGATAGAGATTGTAGTGTAAGTAACACAAAAATTATCTGGATGTCATGAGAAATAACGAATGAAGAAACACTATTCTACTGTCATACTTAGTTCTCAGAGGGTAACAGAACATTTATCTAAATTAAAGCATTTTTTCCTTGCCCTTGATGGATGAGAACTTTTGCCCTACCACCAGCTGATGACCAGCTGATGTCCTGGTGCATGAAGATTGATTGCATTTAGTTCTGTGCAATGTTAAGTCTTACAAATGGTTAATCTGATTTTAAGCTTACATTGGAATCTCTGCAAAATATCATATGCAAGTGAGTTCCTTGAGTTGATTATCTCTTACAATAATAACGCCAGTTTTAAAAGTCTTGTTTTTAAATATCAGACCAGCATCCAGCATGTATTTTATAGAAATAAATATAGTAGAACACCTGGTGTACTTCCACTATATCTCTCTTTTTTTTTTTTATGTTTTCTGGTCTAAGTTCTTCTAAATTCTTAATCTCTACTTCCAGAGAATATACTGTCTAGTCACTCACCACTACCTTGTCATTACTGTTCTCCTGCAGATCTTTTATATTCACACAGCTTTCAGTCTTTCTGTAATGATGTGATCAAATTTGAAAAAGTATCCAAGTCATGTCTTCTGTCTCCAGTCTGTAATGATGCATAGAGCATGAGATGGTGGAGTTCAGGATCTTGTGAGGAAGAAGCAGGGCAATAAGTAGGATTACAGTCTTGAACTTCAGAAGAACTAACTCTGACATCTTCAAAGAACTCCTTGGAGGAATTCCATGGAACTTCTGGAAAAACTTAAATAGAAGAAGGATGTTTACAGAATGTGGAAAATGGGACTGGCCACTTGGGAGGAATATAGGAATGTTGCCAGAGTATGCAGAGATACAAAGAGGAGGGATACGGCCCATTTGGAATTACATATGGCAAGGCATGTCAAAGACAACAGCAAGAGCTTCTTCAACTACAATAGTAGCAAAAGGAAGACTACAGAAAATGTGGAACCACTGCTGAATGAGGTAGATGCATTTGTGACAGAGGATACAGTGAAGGCGGAGTTACTGAATGTCTTCTTTGCTTCAGTCTTTACTGCTAAGGCCAGCCCTCAGAAATCCCACTCCCTTGAAGTGAGAGAGAAAGTTTGGAAAAGGAAAACTCTCCCTTGGTCAATGAGGATTGAGCTAGAGATCATTTAAGGAAATCAGACACCCACAAATCCATTGACCCTGATGAGATCCACCCATGAGTGCCAAGGGAGATGGCAAATGTTATTGCCAAACCACCCTCCATCATCTTCAAGAGGTTATGGAGAACAGGAGAGGTGCCTGAGGACTGAAGGAAGCCAATGCCACTCCTGTCTTCAGAAAGGACAAGAAGGAGGACCCAAGAAATCACAGGCCAGTCAGCCTCACCTCCATCCCTGGAAAGGTGATGGAACAGCTCATTTGGGAGGTCATCTCTAACAATGTGGAGGAAAAGAAGGTTATTAGGAGTGGTCAGCATAGACTTACCGAGGGGAATTCATGCTTGACCAATCTGATAACCTTCTACCATGGTGTGACTAGTTGGGTAGATGAGGGGAGAGCAGTAGATGTTGTCTACCTTGACTTTAGCAAGGCTTTTGACACTACCTCCCATATCTTTCTCAGAGAACCATCGAATCATAGACCAGCTTAGGAAGAGTGAGTTAGATGATTGGACAGTGAGATGGATTGAGATTGAACGAAAGAGCTCAGAATGTTGTGATTAGTAAGGCACAGTCTAGTTGGAGGCCTATAGCTAGCAGTGTTCACAAGAGGTCAGTACTGGGTCAAGACTTGTTCAACGTATTCATCAGTGACCTGGATGAAGGGACAGAGTGTACCCTCAGCAAGTTTGCTGATGATACAAAACTGGGAGGAGTAGCTGACACACCAGAAAGCTGTGCTGCCATTTAGCAAGACCCGTACAGGCTAGAGAGTTGGGTGGAGAGGAACCTAATGAAGTTCAGCAAGGGCAACTGTAGGGTCCTGCACCTGAGAAGGAATAACCTCAGGTAGTTCCTAGTAGGGACCTACTGGAGAGAGTCCAATGGAGTGCTACAAAGATGGTGAGCGGACAGGAGAATCTTTCTTAGGAGGAGAGGCTAAGAGACCTGGGTCTGTTTAGCCTGGAGAAGAGAAGATTGAGACAGGATTTTATCAATTCTTATGAAAATCTAAAGTCAGGGTGTCAAGAGAATGAGGCCAGTCTCTTTTCAGAGGTGTCCAGTGACAGGACAAGGAACAACAGGCACAAACTGGAACACAGGAAGTTCTGTCTGAACATAAGGAAAAACTTATTTCCTCTGAGGCTGACAGAGCACTGGAACAGGCTATTCAGAGAGGTTGTGGAGTCTCGTTCTCTGGAAATATTCAAAACCTGTGAAATCCTGTGCAACCTGCTCTAGGTGAACCTTCTTCAGCAGGAGGGTTGGACTAGGTGACCTCCAGGGATCACCCCTTTCCAATCCCTTCCTTTCTGTGATTCCATGATTCTGTGAGTGGGGCCACAAGGCCCTGCTATATGACGTTTTTCTCACTATCTTATTTCTACTTAAAGTGTGGAATAAAATATGGGGAAAAAAAAAAAAAAAGGACAAAACCTTGAGGTTATAGCTAATTTATGCATCCCGTTTCTGTTAATTTGCCTTAAAAATGTTGCCTGCTGGCCTGGACAACGAACTGAGTCTCAAAAGTGGCCAGCTGGCTGAGTATCTTGAGGGATTAAATCCCATTGACATAAGTGTTTTATTTCTGAAGCAGAAGCTAAAAGATCATTATGATAATAGATAAAAAGACACTGCAATATTTTTAAAGGGAAAAAAAAAATATATTCCTGCTGGACTGTGAGTCAAAAGCATTTTTCCCTCCTAACCCCATCCCTCCTTGCCTGAAGTTTGAGTAGTCTAATTTTGTGCATAGAGACTCCAGGGACTTGGAAGTAACACGATTTATTGCCACAAGTAGTGGGAAAGTTACAAGATTGCAGAGGATCTGGTCTGCCTGTCACTTTTTAGAGTGAGGATTTCAGACTAACTGAATCTGTGCTAGAATAGATGCTATTATATTGCTAGTACCTGAAGGCTTTGATAAAACACCATGAACTCATTATAACAGGAGTCCACACACACTTATGGAGGAAACAAAAAAGTCATTTCCACACAGAAATTACAAGGGAAGTATAAAAAGAGAAAGAAAGAAAAAAACAAAGCAGGTTCAGTAATCTGTCTTGCCTGCTCCATGTGTTAATAGCACATAGCATCAATTCATCTTTTTGTTTGAGACTGCCTTATTCCCTTCCATGCTTCCCAAAAGGAATTCATCAGAGAGCTAACATGGGCTATTAAAAAACAGAGGTTCTCATGTGAGCTCTCCACATGCATCTGAATCATCCCAGCTCTCTGGTGGTGGTAGCACATTGTATATGACAAATAATTTTATGTTAACTAGGACCTACTATGTCTGATAAATTAGATATATTTAATACACTTGCCTTAGGGAATATATAAAAGATAATATGTTTTTCATATTTTTGAAAATAATTTCCAGTTCTCATAACTCTAACAGAACAATTTTCTCTGTTTTTTCTGGGAACTGGATATTTTTTCACACTGCTGTAGGTGCAGAGATTTCGAATAAGAATAAGAAAGCACAGATTTATACCTCAGCAATTATGTGATGCTACTGTCGGGGTCCGATCCCCCACATATTATGGACTTCTGCCTTATTAAAACAGCAAACAAAGAACTACAGCCCCCATGATGCCATGGTCCTGCCAGAAGTCAGAAGCCGGAAGTCATACAGACGCGGCAAGTTACAAAAACTCAAAAGAAAACAAAAACTCCCTCTTTCCACTGTGTCCTCCAGAGAGAAAGTTCGCTGCCGCCAAGCCTCCCCTCCCCCCACCCCGGGCCTTGTGGCTGGGGAAGGAAGCGGGGGGGAAGCAACTGAACTGAAATGCCGGCAGGAGCCAGACACCACCCCCCGTGCCACTGCTGGCTGCTGCTGGAACTGCGCCAAGTCTAAACGCCGAAAGGTTTGAAGCTGGTAGGTGGGGGAGGAGGGAAGCTGCTGCCTCCTGCCGCTTAAAGAAACTCGCTGCTCTAAGAATCCGAGTGCCTCCCGCCGCTGGGGAAGCCAGAACCGAGCGTGGCAGGGAGGGGGAGGCACCGGCTCATCCCGCAGTCGCACGGAGGGGGCCCACGCTGACCCGTGTGGCAGCCATGCGGAGAAAGTCTGCGCCAAGAAGCTGCTGCTGGCGCTGCTCCAAGCTGAGAGCCCTGTGCCTAAACCGAAAGAAACTACAGCAAGAAGCTGCCGCTAGTTCTGCTCCAAGCCAGAGGCGTTGTGCTGAAGAAACCCACCGCTCCAAGTCGGGAGCGCTGCACTGAAGAAGCTGCACGCCGCCGCCGAGTCGCAAGCTGTGTGCCGCTGCCGAAAAAATTGCGGCAAAAAGCCCCCATCATCATCGCCGTCGGAGAGAGACTCTGATCGCGCCAAAAAGCTGGCAAGTCGCCATCATCATCGGAACTGCCCAAGTCTGCCGGCCGAGCGTCATCGACCCGACCATCGCCACACGCCGGAAAAGGGTAGAACCCGACATACACACACACACACACACCACACCACACCAGGTTGGCTATGGGGGAGTGAGTGTATGGGCATGGAGTCCTTTGATACCATAATATCTCCATAGAGTAAATACGGTTTTATTTGAATATATTTGGTAATAAACTTGTTGAATACTCGTTGGTCTCCGTAATTGCCTGCGAGCTTGGTGGGAAGTATCTCGCTTTGCCCTTGATCCCCTTCCCCTTTGGGAAGCTGTACGGACACTTGCACCCGGACTGCGACAGTCGGGTAAAGATGTTTTCATTTTTGTGTCAGAAAATGCAGAGCACCCCAAGAAAACCAAATTCCTTTACTAAAAGGGATTTCCCAAAAGCTTTCCTTTACATTACCCACTACTATGGGAGAATATGGTAAACATACAATAACTAAGGTGTCGTCAGGTAAATTATGTGTCCTGGGAGCATTTAATCCCTGGCTTTATATGTTGTTCTGGCCTGTGCCTAATCACTCTAGCTCTTTGCCCAAAGAAAGCATCTTAACATGGTCTTAACAATGCCTTGAAAGATGAGAAGCTTGGGTTCAAGGAAAAAACTGATGGCCTAGAGGTAAGGGAGTAATATTGCCTTAATCTGACAGACAGACAAGAAGAACTGGTTCATGTACATGCACATCATTAAAATGCAAAAAGGGTTGTATTATTACTAATATATCACTCTAGAAATCCAGCCAGCCTTTGAATGTTAATCCTTTTCCTACTCTCCTCCTCAGATATAATTTTAAACCACTGAAATACAATCTATCCTGAGGCATGCAAACAATGATCTGAGGCTAAAACCCAAGTAATTTACATTTTTTAGTATTTTCAGGTTTTTTAAAAATTTGTCTTCAGGATGCAGTCAGCTAAAGATTTTTAATTTTTTCCCCATCATAACAGAGTTAGATTGCCTTTGTTTTTTTACACATATAATGCAACTGCAGTAACTGGAGCTTTAAGGAAAAAACAAAGCAAAATGGAAAAAAGCAAAGTATTACAAAGCTCCCAGTAACATTACAACAACAGTGCTGGTAACTCACAGTTACCAACAAATTTTTAACAACATTGCTTGGGTGAGGAACCCATGAAACACTCTGCCCTTGTGTGAAACAACTATTTCTCCTCTGTCAGTGTCCTCTTTAAGCCAAAAAAGTAGTTTGTAAATGTATACTCTTCTTCAAGCAAATCCCTGCACCTGCTCAGCAGTCACAGAGTGGTTTGAGTTGGAAGGGACCTTAAAGATCATCTAGTTCCAATCCCCCTGCCATGGGCAGGGACACCTCCCACTAGA